>MDKI01057182.1:0-21357 GCA_005239505.1 Nicotiana paniculata | reverse complement strand
ATTGATAAATCGAATACCGAACCGAAATTCTTAAATACCGAACCGAAGTACCGAATGCCCACCCCTAGTGGCAACGGAATAAAAATATTGAAATGAAGTAAATAATTCAAGTAGGATTTTGGACTATTTCCACCTTTGTGTTGACTTTATGCATGTGCCCAACTCCCCAAGAAAATAAAATGTGAACTATGGAGCACTTATATTATATGATCTGCTTCTGTATTATTTACTAATAATGAAATAATAATTTATAATAATCATTCAATAGCTGATATGGTTATATACAGATTGATTCATCGAGCAACTATGAGATTTTGGACGATCTTAAAGATTCATAAATTAACAAATGACACAATTCTCTTAACAATTTGTTTTTTTTCTTTTCAAGTCGACCAAGGATAATATTTTGCATCCAAGAAAAGGAGCTAAAAAGCAGGAGAAAATGGTAAAAAGTCAAAAGAACGAAATTTCCCAGCATTAACCTTTTTTGTATTGGAAAGTTTACAACTCAGGGAAGACATAAAGCCTAAAGCAAAGTATTAGTCAACAAGCATGCTGCTAAACAAATGGCTTTGCTTGGAGACATGTTCAAACATCCTAGACAATAATTCCTTTGATTGATGGAATTGTTTATTGTTAATATATGGATTTTCTACCATCAGATGTCGACAGTAATCACTTTAGTCTGGCAAAGTGTCCTAAACAATAAAAATTAAGGGGTCATTATATTGTTCATGACAGAAAGACAGAGAAAGCTAACCCTATATTCCTACAAAAATCGTCCTTACTAGCTATAAATGAAGCTACTCAATTCAACCAAAAAACTTCAATTTTTTTTTGCTGAATTAATTAAAGATACCGTCATTTTAATTAAGATGACAACGGTGTTTTAAAAAGCATTTTCGGGGTGAGACCTGAGGTAAGGTGCACCAAAAACGCCACGAGGGATAGTGTGAGACGAAAGTCTCAAGAGATTCGGGGCGTACGCTCGAACGTTTGAAGCGCGTTTTTTTAGTGTGGCGTAAGCCTAGAGACTTTTTCAAATTAAAATAAAATTTGTTGAATAAGTCCTTCATATAATACCCAAATTCTTAAAAGTTAGCTTTATAATTACTCAAAAGTTTTAAAAAGGAACATAAATGTATTAAATTTAAAAGTCAAAACTTTTTTATTGATTGAAGCCCTAATTCATAGTCTTTTCCAATTCTTTATCTTGTCCACTAGTCTGCTAATATCTCCCAAAAGCAACGAATATTTAATTTTTTTTTTACAAATACAAAGAGAACTTCATTCTCTTTCATGGTAGCAAGTTCAAAGTTCAAATTTCCGGTTAGTCATCCTTTTTGTTCCTCCACGTAGAAAACTTTATTCTTTTAAACTCAAGTTACTTGTGCTTGTAAGTAGCGTATAATAGATTATTTTGACTAGTTTTTTGTGGGGATGGAACACATAGAATATATATATCTTTAATTTTTATGTAATTTTATGTATTTATAAATACTTACTGTAATTATCTTATTTTATACAATATTAAAAATTAGATACCCATGGGGCTTACGTCCCGTGCCTCTGACTTAAGTCTCAGTGCATATGTAAAACGTCCCACCTTATGCTCACACTTTTTAAAATACTGGATGACGAGTTAATTGTACCAACACACTTTTGACATAGGGCTATTGAAGTTTCTTATTATTTTTCACACGTCAATATTGCAAACTTAGTACAACAGGCAAGATGTGACAAAATTTAATTTGATTAAATGGTATGGAGAGTCATGTGGGTTTCACATGAAGAAGACCATACAATCACATGCAGAGGAACAGAAAAAACCTGCACAAAATGATCTTTTGTAGAGCGTTTAATAGAGTTCTCCCTCGTGCTTCCTTCAGGAAGAGCTCTTGCCCTTCGCCATAGACAATATGTTGGCCAATTCACACTAATGAACATGACACTTGTCTCACCTAATAAAATACCTTTTGACCCACTTCCCATACCTTTATATTTGGTTATTTTAGAACAAAATCGAATGTATATATTGAGGGAAGAAACTATTTTGGTGTAACATGCCATGAATGAACAACAAATTCATAGACAGAGACGAATTCAGAATTTCAAGAGGATAAGTGCATTATATTATTATAAAGATTTGGATCTATAATTCATCTTTGACGGGTTTAACTTAGTCTCTTACCATGAACCCACTACATTTTTGAAATTATATTCTTCTTGAAATTTTCGTAATTTTCACATATATATCTATACTCCATGTCGAAAACAAGACCGTTCAGAATGGTATTTGAATTATCAATTTCACTTGTAGGTGCACTCAAATAATAATTGCACTATAAGTCTTTAATTTGAACATTGGTTCATACACATATATTTTAAGTAATTTTGAAGAAATATAATATTATTATACATAATTTAGAGAAAGAAATATGTGTTCACGTGGACCCATACCCTCAACCTGGATACGCCTCCGAGACTATTGTATCAGAAGTTTTTGGGCATTATAAGCAAATATTGGTTTTGAGCAAAATCAATTCAATATTACTTGTTCAAAGAAACAATTTCTTTGCATGAGATTAGCTTAATTATATTAAAATAGTAATATGATCAATGAGGATTTATTTACGCAGTTGATCCTACTTTTTTTTTTCTTGCTTAGAATTAAAATATTATTATTGTTGTTGGTATCGTTTATGTTGTTGAATAAATGAATATCCACTGACAACTATACTTGAAATTTGTGGACATTGTAGAAGAGAAAATTTGAAAGAAATTATGAGAGAGACACTCGTTAATAGTCAATTTACTCCAATATGTTATATTGTTTGGTTTCAAATGATGCAGAAATCAAAGGAAAACACTAATCAAAAGTGAGTGATTATGAAATAAAAGAAAAAGATCGATCGATATATGAGAAAATTGTGGCATGGGATAAATACACAAATATTTATGACTATCAATTCCAAATTGCTGAATGGTAGGTGCTAATTAACTGGTCACCCATATCCCACATGTCATGGTTCCTTGAATCATAGATTTTGCGAGGAGTGGAACTTAACAACAATGACTTATCCACTCTATTTTGTTTTATATATTGCAATGATTGAAGAAATATTGCACATGTAGTTTTATCTATTAATTAGTAGTAGATTAATTACAATACACCTTGTGGCTCATAATTGCGAAAACTGTTGGCATTCTCATGAACTTCATGAAAGGTTAATTAACTTGGCTTAGTTGCAGGGTCACTAATAAAGGGTTGATTTTGTAACTCTTTTTCCCCACAATATATGGGAGAATCACCCGTCGCAACTACTAACAAAAGTAATGTTATTTTTCCATCCCTAGAAATCTTTAATGTTATTAATTTAAAGTATGCAATCTTACTTAAAATATGAATGCTGATATTTTCAGAGACAACCTTTTTTGAGGTCTGCTTTCCTTTTTTCCTAGAACACACACTGTCTTGTCGCCTCTTTACACAAAGTTCATGGAACAGAAAATTAGAAAGACAAGAAAGGAGTTGGACAAGATATTCTATTAACTTTTCGAACTCAGAGGGCGTGCAGATAGAGTACTGCTTTCAAGTATATGTATTTCACGTAATCAGCCAATTAAAACAGAATTAGAAAAGCCAAGAACTGCAAAGATCATACTAAAACAATATACTGTATGGAGACTTTAAGAGGACCAGCCACATTTTAAATAAACATGACATGCAACGTAAAAGCATTGATCTTTGATCACTTATTCATAATACTCTATATGTCTCCAGATAAATAATACTTATATTCTGTGCATGAAAGCATCTAAAATTCATTTTATGTGCTCAAATAAATGTTGCAGAGGATAGAAATATGATTTAGTGTAAGACACTGACAGATCTCTCTCTCTCTCTCTCTCTCTCCACACTACATTTGGCTCAGCAATTAGTACATTTTTACATAGAGGGAGAAAATCTGAAAAAAGGACTATGCTATGAAGGTACCAGCAATATAATATCTGAAAGTTCATTTTACTAATGCATGCACATGTAAAAGTATGCCTGTCTGGTTTTGTAACCTCGCTGCTTAAGAACTACTTGCCTACATGATCAGGGGCGGAGCTAGAGTGCCGAGAGTGGGTTCGGCCGATTCAGTAACTTTGGTTCGAATCATATATTTATCTTAAAAAATCAATTAAATATGTACAAATTGTTAATTTAAAATCTAATAAAAATCCGGAACCTAAATTCTAGCTTCGCCTCTGTATATAATGGCCTTCTCATAACCTACTAGAAGGTAATATTGAAAAAGGAGATCGAACGGGAACTAATATTTTAGTCCGACCTTGAAGCTATAGTGGCAAGAGGCACAGATCGAGGTTGCCAATTTCTTGGAGTACCTTAAATTAATACATGGAATGATGGAATACTGCAGTTTTTAATTTATCCCAAATGACAAAACATGCGTAAAAAAAACTCTATGGAGCACCACCACACACCAGTTTCTCCAATCAGATCCCCAAAAACAAATGTCTATATAAAGAGATTGGCCATATTGACATCGGAATGTGAAGCCTCGAAACACCGCCCTTTCATATATTATTGGGGGAAATTCTACCAAAATAATACTATTCCTAAATTCAAGTACCACATGCAGAGATGCATGAGAGAGGCCCCAGAAGTTCTGCAACTAAAATCATGGGGTGAACACTTCTGCTGGCTAATGGGTTAAGAATACAAGCCCAATACTGAAGCCTAGCAGAGGTAAGCCCAATAACTATTGTTATTACCATGTTATGGGGCTTGCTCTAAACTTTTGGTAGCCCATTGGAGCAACAAGATTATTCGACTCAATGATCAATACCAGGTGTCCTTGCTGAAACAAGAACAAAAGTGATTTAATTTGCGGAGCAAATAAGTTGGGGGTGTTTGGATCTATATTCATTTTTGGGATCATTGAAGTTATACTCACTTTGCACAAAAATTTATAAGTCTATCCACTATAGAATCAACTTTAGGCTTATCGGGTTTGAAGTTGAAGGAAAATTTTTTAGTCTGAAGTGCAATATGCTTAAGGCCAATTAAAAGCCCGTTTGGATGAACTTATTTTAAGTGACTTTTAAGTCAAAATAACTTTTAAGTCATAAGTTCGGAATTCTAGTTTTTGACTTGTTTTTGTCATTTTAGCTTTAAAAAATAAGTGCTTAAAATTATTTTCTTACTCTATCCAAACACTACAAAATGACTTAAAATTAATTTTGACTTAAAAGCATTTAAAATAAGCCAATCCAAACGGGCTCTATGTCTAAAGATGCACTTAACGCCAAATAGGTTTGAAGTGAAACAAATATTTTCATGAACTTAAGGCCAAGTAGGCTTGAAGTTAAAAAATTGCACTTAATGCCAAATAGGTGTGAAGTGCAAATTGCCCAGAAATAGGAACTTGTTCTTCGGATTTTAACAATTCAACACCTGAATATAACCTAAATGAGCTCAAATTTTGAACATAACCTCTAAATATCATAAGGAACAAACTCTAATCATAATTTGTTAAAAATAATAATAAATCTAACAAACCTATTTTATAATTAAAAGCGAATTACTAGCCCTACGATTTAAAAATAAAGAGAAAAACGGCATACTCGTCCAAAACTTACAAGGTTCAATGAGATTGGAGAATGACGAAGCACAAATAGTATCTCAGAGCTGAATCAGCTAGATAGCACCCAAGACCAAGAGGGAGTCCGGGGTATAAAAATAGACTTCAATGATAAAATCAGTAAGTATTTCAAAGGTACATTTTGTGATATCAACTCCAGAAAAACTTTAATTATATGCCTATATCGTCTGTTCAGGCAGAATTTTTGGATGCTATGATACAAAATCTAGAGATTTGAATATCTCTATCCGCGAGGTCATACCAAATAACAAGATGTTATTTTTGTTTATTTAGTGAAATTACAATTGTATTTCTTGTGTAGAAGGGATGGTTTTCCATAATGTGATCTTCTACGCAAAGCTTCATGATAATAACCGTAGGTGAATTACAGGCCTATTCTACTTTATGGATTTTTAAATAGCAAAGATAAGTTCAGAATAAAAGAAATGGATGGTAGCAAGTAGCGCGGAAACGGTGTTCGTGGAGTGGTTGTCACAACTAAGGCGAATTAGTGCCTTAATCACCGATTTTTTTTTTGTTTTTTTAACTAGTTGAGATAAAACTGATCAGAGACTACCTTTAGTTTAATTGTTTACCATTAAAATCGGATAATAATTAAATTTATAAGTGATTTTAAGGACATGTGATTTCACTTGGCACAAATTGAGAAATACAAGAATTGATGTTAGAAATTAACTGTAAAATAAAACAAACCAATATAAAGCGCAACTTGACCCTCGAGCTAGATCACCCTCGAACCGACTAAGTGTATAATTGAAAAGTATGAACTGAACATCAGAGTAAGAATGCTTAAGAGAGAATGTTATATATTGTCTTGTTATGCGTGAATATGATGTTTACAAAATGATTAGAACCCCCTTTATATAGTAGAGGAATCTCATGATTGGCTAATTAACCGGTCTTGGCTTGATACGTGCAGAGATTTCCGCCATGATCCTTGTCCGATCACGGATATCTCGGTTTTCTATTATTAGACTCAACAGGCTTCCTTCGACCTCGCTCGGTCTCGATCACGGCTGGCCTCGATCTTGACCGGTCATTGATTCGTGATCTTAGAAATCTATTTTAATTTCATGTCATGGTCGGATACAACATAAGTACGAACTTTGGCCTGCCACCTCGGTCTCAATTAACCATACAAAATTGGGCAAGCCCGATTTTGACCGTATACAGATAGTCTCCTCATTTTTTGGAGAGTAATGATAAGAATCGAACTGAGTCCTCAAACTTCACCTCGGTTCATCATGACGTAAGCATCGTGATGTAAGTGGCAGAGGTGACCGAAACGTCCTGTCGATATAGTTCTCCAGGCATTCAATGTGCGTCAATCGACGGTCGGCCACTACCAGCTTTGAACCGTCACCGTAAAACCAATAAATAGCCTTCTTCTTCACTCTTTCAAAATTTATTTTCAATCTCCTTCTTTATAATCTTCATAGTTCTTTGCATTCTTCAAAGCTCCCTATCTTTATTCTTCTTTGTCTACAAAAACTAAATGGCCAAAACATAAAATCGTTCCACAGAAAGAAATCGCTTCCTCGTCCCGGCCGGCTGGCGAGAAACCAGCGGCGGAGCCACGCCCTGAAGAGTTCATTCCCGGGTGTGTGTGTCATTGATTCCGACTTCAAAGTCAAGAAAACCTCCTCGTTTCCTGATCGATGAGAACGGGTATCGAGATATATATGCTCGATACCCAAAAGCCTCCTTGACCGGGAAAAGAGAAATTGCAACTGGGTAAACAAAGAGGTGGTGGTGACGACACCAGAAAAAGCGATCACCACCCACGTGGAGGGCTTCCTAAATGTTTACACTTACCCCTTCATGTTGGGTCCCCTCGATCTGGTCATTGTGGAGTTCTGCAAGAAATACCGACTGACCCTTGGCCAAATTCACCCCTCTTTCTAGAGGATCGTGATACTGCTCCACTTCTTCGTGAGAAAAATCGATGGGCTACCTTTCACCCTCGACCACCTCATTAGGTTGTAGAGCCCTCGACTCTATCGATAAAGCTTCAACACCAGGCCACCAAGGCACCTATCTCGAGTATAGACTAAGACAAAGACTGGGGCTGGATTGGCCGGTTCATTCAAGTGAAGACCACGAACCTAATCCCGCCTGGGAGCATGCCATTTCCCGAGAAATGGAATATGAAACGTAAGTGTGATTCCATCCTTAATTTCTGCTCGTTGTTTTTACTTCTTCATCCTTTCTTATCAGTGTTCTTCTCGATGCAGCATTTACTTGGATGCCAGGCGCGGTTTCCCAGCTCGAGAGCTGAGTTAGTATCCTGGTTTGGACATCGACACATGCTGAGCGCGCATGGCGCGATTTGTCAAAGGGTCGGTGGGAGGCTAGTAATCATGGTAAGCCTTCTTCCTGACTCAACAATTTAACCAAAATATCTATCCGATCTTACTTAATTTCTCCTTTTGTAGGTCTCAGGAAGGACGAGACTATGAGATCCCCGTCCGGTGATGAAGAAGTTTCACCACCTATTTGAAAGCCGGCGAAGGAGAATAAGAAGAAAAGGGCCCCGAAGTCCGAGGGGAAAAAACCCATAAAGAGAGCATCTCGTAAAGCCAAGGGAACACTATCCCTAAGACTTTGGAGTCAATCCAAAGGCTAAGGTAAGAGGAAGAATAAGAAGAGAAAGAAGATGATTCTGGGCTAGTGGCCCGTGCTCGAGCTAATGCTGAGACTCAAAGAGTTACTGAGCCGGTGGAAGCTGAAAATGCCATATCCCAACACGATGAGATCCACGGAGAAAACTCGTTCGAAGTCCCCGAGCCGGAAAGAGCCGCGGTGCCTCACCTCGGGGTGAGAAGTCTGTTGAGGAGGCGGGTGGACGCTATTATGGAAATCAGGCTCGAGGCTCCTCGAGATGGAGGCGGTGCCACAAGGACCCATTCGGGGTAATAGATATCGTGGATGTCCCCTCATTCCCTTCATTCTCCGAGTCGATGATACGCGAAGCTCAAGCCGTGGAGACTTGCCACGGGGAAGAGCCCATGGAGAGGAAGATCCTTTCCGTGGTTATGTTGTTGGGGTTGAAGATGTTACCGGTCTGAGTGACTTGGAGGTTCCGAAGAAGTGTGTTACATCCCGTAATTTAATATTAGGATAAGTTGTAATAATCCATATGAGCTCGAAGGTGTCACACCTCCTTTTTTTCCGAAGGGGGATAGGGAAGTTTTTCCAATTTAAGTGACATAAATCGAAATGGGATTATTCATTTATTCAGAGTCGCCACTTGGAATAATTTATGGTGTCCCAAGTCGCCGGTTTATTTTAAATCCCAAATCAAGGAAATATGACTCTATTTAAAGTATGCGGAAACCAGAAAACTGGGTAAGAAATTCTGTTAACCCGGGAGAATGTGTTAGGCATTCCCGAATTTTGTAGTTTTAGCACGGTCACTCAACTATTATTAATTGGCCTAATTATATGATTTGTTACATATTTAAACCTATTGTGCCTTTTTTTACTTTTTAGACGCTTTTAATTATTTATGGAATTATTTGTGGAACAAGTCACGATGTCGTGCACTTGCCATTTGGTACATGTTGCAAATCGCGCCACATAAAATGCACCCGCGATTTACGACACGTTTATTTATTATTATTCGAAGTTATGATTAGGTCACATGAAAAACACACCCGAATTGGAATTTACGTATCGTGACCATACCATGGGAACCATACCCATGGCCACGATAAATTATTAATCGCGCCTAAAGCAGACTATGAATTTTCATCAATTACTTTCCTAAACTACTTTGAGATTATTGCAAGGCTAAGAGTTATGGAATTATTGCGGAAGAACCAATGATGTATTCTAGTTTACGAGTAAAATTAGGAATTTTAAGCTACCTGATCTAGATTAATTCAAAATAATACCTAAATTTAAAGTCCAATCAACATTACCTAATGACAAAGGCCCACTCATCACTCTTTCAATTAGGCCCACATTCTTCTCTTTCATTATAGTTCAAAATTAAAGTGTCATATGTCCACCGATCTCAACAAATTGCCAAATCTTCACGAAACATGGCCAAAGACAAATTTACAAACAAAACTAATGGCCTAATTTATTAACTAATTAACCAAATATA
The DNA here is from genome assembly GCA_005239505.1 of Nicotiana paniculata. Classification (NCBI taxonomy): domain Eukaryota; kingdom Viridiplantae; phylum Streptophyta; class Magnoliopsida; order Solanales; family Solanaceae; genus Nicotiana; species Nicotiana paniculata. Next base: position 11,574 of record MDKI01057182.1, on the reverse strand, counting down.
AACTCTAAATCTAATCAGCAAATAATCAAAACTCATGAAAAATCAGGATATGAAATAATGAAAATTCTTCAACAAATACCACAAGCAAACACATAAACAGCGATTCATGAACAAACATAATGAAAAGATCGACCAAAATATAAATCGAACTAAGCAAGAACGGACCTCAATCAGCCGCAATTTTTATTTAAAACGGGAGCTCTCAAATCCACGTACAATGAAGAGATCCGACTCAATACTTTTGCTAAAGTTCTGAACCAAAATCGGAGACTTTTAAAGGCGACATCGTCAGAACCTCGAACCAGCGAACTCGAACATCACTTCACTTTAAAGATGGTTTTCGGAATTGATTTTAGACTGATTTGAAGTTGCTTTGCAAGGTGATTTCCAGTTGCAACTTGCAGCGTTTTTGGGGTGAAAATGACGATGTTTGGATGCATTTGAGGGTTGCTTTGGGGCTGATTTTTGGAGATACTGTTGCTGGTTTTTACATGGCTGAAATAGATGATTTACAGCTTGTTTAAGCATGATTTAGAGGGCTGATTTGGGAGGCGAACTGCTGCATTTTTGCAGCGATCTGGAGCTGAAAATGAAGTGATTTGCTGGGGGATTTTGGACTGATTTTTCAGCAGATACGCAGCTGATTTTTGCTGCTCTCAAACGCTGGGTTTTGCAGCTGATTTGGGGAACTTCAGGGAGCTGATTTTGGTGGTGGTTAACGGAGGTTCGTGGCGGCCTTTTTCGAGCAGATTTTTAACTTATTTTGGAGCTTGTCGAGCAGCTTTTCTATGGCTTTTTAAATGGCATTTCAAGGAGATTTTTACATGGTTTTAGTGGAAGAAGAGTTGGTGATTGATGATTTCTCTTTTTGTCCAAGAGAATGACGATGGAGATTAGAGGATTTTGCTGATTTTTCCAACACCAGAGAGGGATGCCCTGTTTTTCTTTTGTGTGTGTGTGAGTGGAAGATTATATAAATGTATGTATAGGGATTAATTGGTGGCCAAGAAAATAGGAGTGTGCATGTGCATGTGCATGTGAATTTTTTTGAGGGAGAGCATGTGAGTTTGTTATAAAAGATAAGGAAGAATCTTGCCACATGGAAATGACTCATTGGCTCTTGATTTAATAAATATTTTTTCTTTTTTTTAAGAGTGTAAAATAAAAATACTAGCTAAATATTTTAAAATCAAGAACATATAATTTTTTTTGTGATTTTTAATTTTCTTAAATAAACCTACTAAAAATGAAATAAATGTAAAAATATGTAGATTAAACTTAAAATTATTTACATACTAAGAAGTGTTGAAAAATTCCAAGTATGGTAAAAAATTAGATGCTTACAACTGCCTCTCTTTGCTTGGAAACATGAAGAGCTTTCAGGCGATGTCAAAGTGAACCTGTAACGCCCCGGCTGGTCGTTCTATTCTTGTATGGTTCATCTCTTTTATGTTGCGTTGGATTGATTGGTTCAGGTTCGAAGTGGTTGTGGAGAGTAATGAGACACTTAGCCTCTTAAATTGGTGTTTTAGTTGAAAAAGTCAATCGGAAGTTGACTTATAGGTAAATGGTCTCAGAATGTGGTTTTTGTGGCTTGGATAGCTTCATTAGCTGATTTGGGACTTATGAGTGTGTTCAGAATGTCATTCAGAGGTCCGAAGTAGAATTAGGCTTGAATTGGCGAAATTAGATTTTTGGCAAATTCCGGTCGGCAATGGAAAACTAGCTATCGGGGTCGGAATGGAATTCCAAAAGTTGGAACAGATTTGTAGCGTCATTTTGGATGTGTTTGCAAATTTTCAGTTCATTCGGACGTGGTTTGAGTGATTTCGGCATCGTTGGCGGATTTCAGAAGTTTAGAAATCCTTAGGCTTGAATTGTGGATTTGATTTGGTATTTTGATGTTATTTTGAGTGTTCCGAGGGTTCGACTAAGTTGGAATATTGATATATGACTTGTTGGTACTTTTAGTTGAGGCCCCGAGGGGCTCGAGATTAATTTTGGAAGGTTAGAAGTTGGAAAAATTCCGCAAATTGACTGCTGGTGCAGGACTTCTGGTGTGGCCTCACATGCGGACGGGGAGCCGTAGGTGCGAAGGCGCATGTGCGGACTACCTTGCGCAGATGCAGAATTAGAGAGCTTGGCCTGGGAGTGCAGGTGCGGAGGTTGGCTCGCATCTGCGGGCCCGCAGGTGCGTGTAGAAGGCTGCAGATGCGAAATTTGGTTTTAAGTGAAAATCCACACCTGCCAGGTATTTTCCGCAGGTGCGGCGTCAGAGGTTTATATCATGGAGTCGTAGGTGCGAGATTGCTGGGCAGAACTTATATAAGGTTGCCTTCGCGAATTTTCACTCATTTCTTCACCATTTTTGATGGATTTTGGAGCTTAGAGCTGGGTTTTCAAGTGGGAATTAAGTGTATTCAGTGAGGTAAGATACTTGGACCTTGTATCTCGTGTTTATGGCAATTATCCCATTGTTTTATCATGTTTTAGTGGGGAAATTTGGGAGATTAGGGCTTTAAATTGGAGAGTATAAATTGGGGATTTGAGGGGGAAATTGGGGGTCCAATTTTGATGTATTTGGTATGCATGAACTCGTGAAAGCTCAAGGATTCTAGTTTTGTGATTCTTATCAGAATCCGAAAATGTGGGCCCAGGGGTCGGGTTTGGTCAATTTTGGGATTTTTGATGTAAATTGGTTATTTCGAGTGGGCTTTGTTCCTTTAGCATATTTTGATGATATGAATCTGTTTCGAATAGCTTTGGGGCACGTTGAGGCCGAGTTGATGGGCAAAGGCATCGCGGTGTGGTTTTTCATCCGGTTTGTGGTAAGTAATGATTGCAAATCTAGACCTGAGGGTATGAACCCCGGTATTTCATATTGCTTTGACAAATGAGGTGAAGCACATGCTAGGTGACGGGCGTGTGGGCGTGCACCGGTAGGGATTGTGACTTGGTCCATCTCGTAGCGACTATTAAGCCGCGTATTTGATTTGAAATCATATGATATTCCGTATTATAGAGATTTATACTATATTTTGGGTTGTACGCCATGTTTGGGGCCTTGTGCCGACCTTTTTTGATCCTCAGGGGTGTTTTTACTACTATTCTCACACTGTTTTGATAGAAAAATATAATCTCAGTCATGATTTATACTTGTTCACTGTTCAATCCTGTTTATCACTTTGTTTTCAAAAAAATGAAAGATATTTTTGGGCTGAGTCCCCGTGATTTGTGATGAGTTGCCCGAGTGGCTGGTGAAGATTATGACTGAGTGAGGCCGAGGGCCGGATTGTGAGATAGTGATGGATCGGGCTGCATGCCGCAGTGCTATATATATAAATGGATCGGGCTGCACTCCGCAACTAGATATATTGGACCGGGCTGCACGCCGCGGCAATATAGCGCTTGGGCTGTAGGAGTCCCTCCGGAGCCTGTACACCCCAGGTGAGCGCAGTCGACTATTTATTGATCAGGATGCACGCCGCAACGATTATTATATGGTACCTATTGAGCGTGAGTACTGAGTGTGAGTACTGATTGACGAGAGTTGAGTCACGAGTGACTGAGAGGCTTGCCCGAGAGGCTTAGTTGTGAGTGATACTGTGCCCGAGGGGCTCATTTGTTATGAAACTACGGTTTTCACTCTTCTTTACATTTTAGCCTCTACATAATAAAAGTTGAACCAATGTTTTATATGAGATTTCAAAAGGGAAAACTGGAGTTTTATGAAACTTTCGGAACGTAGATTCCTGACTTGATTTATTTATTGCCAGATATTTATTATATGAATTTACATGATTTTTAAAGCTCGTCACTGCACTCAAGTCTTTATTTATATTTGTTACTTACTGAGTTGGCGTACTCACGTTACTCCCTGCACCTTGTGTGCAGATTCAGGTGCCAGGATCGAGTGAGTTATGATTCATCCTCATTGGAGCATTTACCAGAGACTGTGAGGTAGCTGCACAATGTTCGCATACCCACCCTTCTCCTCCTATTTTGTCGTTATTTACATTTCCTAGACTTGTTGTACTAAGAAAATCGTGTCAGATTCTGTGTTCCATTTAGTTGCTCATGATTGTTGACTCCGGATTTTGGGATATTGTTTAGATGTTTTCCTTTGATTATCCGTACTTGTGAAATATTAGAAGTGGGAAGTTTTATGATAAATCACGTTATTGAATTAAATGAAAAGCCCTGCATGTTATGCTCAGTAAATTGGCTAGCCTAGTATCACGATAGGCGCCATCACGGCCAACTTAGATTTGGGGTCGTGACAAGTTGGTATCAGAGCCTAGGTTACATAGGACTCACCAGTCATGAGCAGGTTTAGTAGAGTCTTGCGGATTGGTATGGAGACGTCTGTACTTATCTTCGAGAGGCTGCAAAACCTTTAGGAAGAATCTCTCATTTCTTGAATTCTTGTCGTACGAATCTATTGATTCTGGCAACTAAACTTCTATTATTTCATTCTCTCATAGATGGTGAGGACACGCACTACTGGACATGGCGATCAGCCACCACTGGGACCCACGAGGGGTCGAGGCCGCGATCGAGGCCGTGGTAGGGCTAGAGGTGCAGCTCGCGCAGCTGCTGGGGCGGTACCCATAGACCCATATGTTATTCCAGATCAGGTCCCATCCACAGTTGTTCCAGTGAGACTAACTCAAACACCAGCTGTGCCTATTGTTATTCCGGACCTTCAGGAGACCTTACCCTGGATTCTGACCGCATGCACCAGTCTTGCTCATGCGGTCGCTATTTCTACTTCAGCCGCTACTTCTCAGGCCGGGGGAGGCACTCAGACTATAGCTGCCCGTACACCTGAGCAGGTTATTCAGGGGCTTCAGACACTGGAGGCAGTTCCAGCTCAGCCAGTTGCACCAGCCTAGGATTTTGTGGTTCCAGCTATGGCTGACGACGAGCAGTGCAGGTTGGAGAGATTTGGGAGACTTCGGCCTCCGACTTTCAGTGGTGCTGAGGGCTAGGATGCCCAGGGTCTTAGACAAGTGTCAGATGATGCTTCGTACGGTAGGGATATTGGAGACCAGTGGGGTCTCATTTACTAACTTCCAGTTATCAGGAGCTGCATTTACTTGGTGGGAGGCTTATGAGAGGCGTAGGCCCGTTGGTGCAGCGCCCCTTACTTGGTAGCAGTTTTCCACTCTCTTCTTAGAGAAGTATGTTCCACAGTCCCGTAGAGAGGAGCTGCGCAGGCAGTTTGAGCAGTTGCGTTAGCGTGATATGACGGTGTCGCAGTACGAGATGAGGTTTTCTGATCTTGACCGTCATGCTATTTGGTTGGTCCCTGCAAAGAGATATAGGATCCGGAGATTCGTGGTTGGCCTCGCATATCATCTTCGTATTCTAATGACCGGAGAGAGGGTATCGGGTACTACTTTTGAGCAGGTTGTTGATATTACTCGAGATATTGAGTCGGTTCGTCGCCAGGAGTGAGATGAGAGGGAGGCCAAGAGGCCTCGGGGATCTGGTAGTTTTGGTGGTGTTCCTTCGGGGGGGGGGGGGGGGGGGGGGGGGGACAATTCCAGCACGACAGAGGCCGTCCTTTCAGGCAGGCTCAGTCAGGGCGCTCAGGTTATCGTGGTGGATCCACTGGTCGTGATCCTCATATTTCTCATCAGGGGTACCCATCATTCAGTGCTCTTCCAGCCCAAATTTCATCTCGAGCACCATCAATTCAGGACTCATCTATGCCTTATTCTTCTAGAGGTTATCCTGGTTCTACGGGTTCCCTTCAGTCCCCGTCTCCAGCACCGGGGAGTTGTTACGAGTTTGGAGAGTTGCGGCATATGAGGAGGAAGTGTCCTCGTTTTCTTGGGGATCCATCTCAGTAGAGGAATCAACCCTCAACTTTAGCTCCAGTTACTTCACCACCTGCCCAGACAACGAGGGGTGGGGGTCCGACAGCTAGAGGCCGCCCTAGAAGGGGAGGTCGATCCGGTAGAGGTCAGGCCCATTTTTACGCACTTCCAGCCAGACCAGATGCTATGGCCTTAGATGCAGTGATTACAAGTATTGTTTTAGTTTTTCACCGAGATGCTTTAGTCTTATTTCATCCTGGTTCCACGTATTCCTATGTTTCATCTTATTTTGCCCACTTTCTGGATATGCCTCGCGAGTCCTTAGTCACATCTGTTCATGTGTCGACTACGGTGGGGGATACTATTATTGTGGACCGAGCGTATCGGTCGTGTGTGATATCTATTGGGGGTCTGGAGACCCGAGTGGATCTGCTATTGCTTAGCATGGTTGAATTTGATGTGATATTGGGCATGGATTGGCTATCTCCGTGTCATGCTATTTTAGATTGTCACTCTAAGACCGTGACCTTAGCGATGCCGGGATGTACGAGAGTTGAGTGGAGAGGTTCTATTGATTATGTGCCTAGTAGGGTGATTTCATACCTGAAGGCTCAGCGTATGGTAGAGAAAGGATGTCTGTCTTAGTTGGCTTTTGTGAGGGATGTTAGTGCTGAGACTCCTATTATCGATTCTGTTCCTGCAGTCCACAATTTTTCGGACGTGTTTCCTGCAGATCTGCCGGGCATGCCACCCGACAGGGATATTGATTTTGGCATTGAGCTGGTGCTAGGAACTCAGCCTATTTCTATTCCACCATATCGTATGGCACCAACAGAGTTGAAGGATTTGAAAGAGCATCTTCAGGAACTCCTAAATAAGGGGTTCATTCGGCCTAGTGTGTCGCCTTGGGGCGCACCAGTGTTGTTTGTGAAGAAGAAGGATGGTTCCATGAGAATGTGTATTGACTATAGGCAGCTGAACAAGGTTACAATCAAGAATAAGTATCCTTTGCCTCACATTGATGATTTGTTTGACAGCTTCAAGGAGCTAGGGTGTTCTCTAAGATTGATTTGAGATCCGGGTACCATCAGCTGAAGATTTGGGATTCAGATATTTCCAAGACGACATTCAGGACCCGTTATGGCCATTATGAGTTTTTGGTGATGTCTTTTGGGCTGACCAATGTCCCAACAACGTTCATGTATCTGGTGAACAGTATATTTCGGCCATATTTGGATTCTTTCATCATTATGTTCATTGATGACATCCTGGTGTATTCTCGTAGCTAGGAGGAGAATGCTCAACATTTGAGGGTTGTATTGCAGAGATTGAGGGAGGAGAAGCTTTATGCAAAGTTCTCCAAGTGTGAGTTTTGGCTTAGCTCAGTAGCTTTCTTAGGGCACTTTATGTCCAGCGAGGGTATCCAGGTTGATCCGAAGAAGATAGATGCGGTGCAGAGTTGGCCTAGACTGTCCTCAACTACAGAGATTAGGAGCTTCCTTGGTTTGGTGGGATATTACCGTCGCTTTGTGGAGGGGATTTCTTATATTTCTTCACCCTTGACCAAATTGACTCAGAAGGGTGCTCTATTCAGGTGGTCGGACGAGTGTGAGGAGAGCTTCCAGAATCTCAAGACGGCTTTGACCTCAGCTCCTGTGTTAGTATTTCCATCAGCTTCAGGTTCTTATACCGTGTATTGTGATGCCTCGAGAATAGGCATTGGTTGTGCTTTGATGCAGGAGGGTAGGGTGATTGCCTATGCCTCGCGCCAGTTGAAGACTCATGAGAAGAATTATCCGGTGCATGATCTCGAGCTAGCAGCCATTGTTCACGCCTTGAAGATTTGACATCATTATTTGTATGGGGTTCATTGTGAGGTTTTTACTGATCACCGTTGCAACATTTGTTTAAGCAGAAGGATCTGAATTTGTGTCAGAGGAGATGGTTGGAGCTTCACAAGGACTATGATATCACGATTCTATACCATCCGAGGAAGGCCAATGTAGTGGCCGATGCCTTGAGTCGTAGAGCAGAGAGCTTGGGGAGTCTAGCATACCTTCCAATAGTAGAGAGACCATTAGCACTTGATGTTCAGGCCTTAGCGGGCCAGTTTGTGAGGTTGGACTTATCAGAGCCCTCCGGGTATTGTCTTGTGTAGCCTCCAGGCCTTCTCTTTATGACCGCATCAGAGAGAGCCAATATGATGACCCACACTTGCTCGTTCTTCAGGATAGAGTCCGACGAGGTGATGCCAGGGATGTAGTTATTGGCGATGATGATGTTATGAGGATGAAGGGTCGGATATGTGTGCCTAATGTAGATGGGCTTCGGGAGTTGATTCTTGAAGAGGCCCACAACTCGCGGTATTCTATACATCCGGGTGCCGTTAAGATGTATCAGGATCTGAGGCAACATTATTGGTGGAGGCGGATGAAAAAGGATATTGTTGGATTTGTAGCTTGGTGTCTCAACTGCCGGAAGGTCAAGTATGAACACCAGAGACACGATGGATTGCATCAGAGGTTGGTTATTCCTGAGTGGAAGTGGGAGCGGATCACCATGGACTTTATAGCCAGGATCCCACGGACTTCGAGGAGGTTTGATGCTATATGGGTTATTGTGGATCGACTGACCAAGTCCGCTCACTTCATTCCTGTTGGTACTGCTTATTCTTTAGAGCGGTTAGCTGAGATTTATATCCGGGAGATTGTTCGGTTGCATGGTGTTCCGGTTTCCATCATTTTTGATAGAGGTATCTAATTCACATCACAGTTTTGGAGGTCCGTGCAGAGAGAGTTGGGTACTCAGGTTGAGTTGAGCACAACTTTTAATCCTCAAACGGACAAGAAGTCCGAGCGCACTATTCAGATACTACAAGACATGTTACACGCTTGTGCTATTGACTTTAGGGGTTCCTGGTACCAATTTCTTTCACTCGCAGAGTTTGAATATAATACTAGTTATTAGTCGAGTATTCAGATGGCTCCATATGAGGGTTTGTATGAGTCTCCGGTTGGTTGGTTTGAGCCGGGTGAGGCTAGACTCTTGGGTACGGATTTGATACAGGATGCTTTAGATAAGGTGAAGTTGATTCAGGAGCAGCTTCGCACGGCACAGTCGAGGCAGAAGAGTTATGCGGACCGAAAGGTCCGGGATGTATCTTTCATGGCTGGGGAGAATGTCCTGCTGAAGGTGTCACCCATGAAGGGTGTTGTGTGGTTTGGGAAGAGGGGAAAGTTGACTCCTTGATTCATTGGGCCTTTTGAGGTGCTTATGACGGTTGGAGAGGTGGATTATAGACTTGCCTTGCCACCTAGCTTGTCCAGCGTGCATTCGGTATTTCATGTTTCCATGCTTCAGAAGTATATTGATGACCCATCTCATGTTTTGGACTTCAGGACGGTTCAGCTAGGGGGTGATATGTCCTATGAGGTAGATCCAGTAGCCATTTTGGGGGTTCAGATCAGAAGGTTGAGGTCTAAGGATATAGCTTCAATGAAGGTGCAGTGGAGTGGGAAGCCGGTGGAGGAGGACACCTAGGAGATCGAGCGGGAGAAGCGGAGCTGATATCCTCACTTGTTTGAGACTCCAGGTATGCTTCTAGACCCGTTCGAGGACGAATGTTTGTTTAAGAAGGGGAGAATGTAACGACTCGGTCGGCCATTCCGAGAGTTTAGCCCTGTTTCCCCTATTTATGCTTCATTATTGTAGTTCAACTCTTTTATGTTGCGTTGGGTTGATTGGTTCGGGTTCGGAGTGGTTGTGGAGAGAAATGAGACACTTAGTCTCTTAAATTGGTGATTTAGTTGGAAAAGTCAACCAGAAGTTGATTTATAGGTAAATGGACTCGGAATGTGGTTTTTGTGGCTCGGATAGCTTCATTAGGTGATTTGGGACTTAGGAGTGTGTTCGGAATGTCATTCAGAGGTCCGGAGTAGAATTAGGCTTGAATTAGCGAAATTGGATCTTTGGCAAATTTTGGTCGCCAATGGAAAACTAGCTATCAGGGTCGGAATGGAATTCCGAAAGTTGGAACAGTTTCGTATCGTTATTTGGGATGTGTGTGTAAATTTTAAGGTCATTCGTACGTGGTTTGGGTGGTTTCGGCATGGTTGGTGTAACGACCTGGTCCGTCGTTACGTAGAACCTGCATTATAATTGATGTTATTGACTTGTCATAGGTTGGTTATTTTGTTGTTGATGTGTTAGAGTCGATAAGCTTGAAATCGAAGGGGTTGTAGTGAGAGTTCAGTCATGTAGCCTTTAAAGATAGCCTATTAATGGAAAAAGTCAACTGAGAGTTGACTTATAGGGACACGACCTCGAAATGCAAATTTTATGCCTCGGATAGCTTCGGTAGGTGATTTGGGACTTAGGAGTGAGTTCAGAATATTTTTATGATGTCCGGTGTAGAATTAGGCTTGAATTGGCGAAGTTAATTTTTGGCGATTTTCGGTTAGAAGTGGAAATAGGCTATCGGGGTCAGAACAGGTTCGTAATGTCATTTTGGATATGTCTGCAAAATTTCGGGTCAATCGGAGTTGTTTTGGGTAGTTTCGGCATCGTTGGTGGAATTTAAAAAATTCCAAAGTTCTTAGGCTTGAATTTGATGTGATTTTGGTGTTTTGATGTTATTTTTAGTGTTTCGAGAGTGCAACTAAGTTTGAATGATCATATATGAGGTGTTGGTATGTTTGGTCGGGGTCCCGAGGGGCTCGTGATGGTTTTAGATGGTTAACGGGGAGTTTGGAATGATTTTGTCACTACTGATGTTCTATTTCTGGTGTTTTCGCACCTGCAGATGGAGAGTCGCAGGTGCGGTTCTACAGGAGCGGACGTGGCACCGCAGGTGTGGAAATTGGCTAAGTGAGGGGATTTCCGCAGGTGCGAGGTATTTGCCGCACCTGCGAGGCCGCAAGTGCGGAATTTGAGTCCTTGGAATTTTCCGCAGGTGCGCACCTGGGATCTACAAGTGCGGTTCCGCAGGTGCGTATAAGTGGTCGCAGGTGCGGACCCACTGGACAGAAGATATAAAAATGTGCCTTCGCGAATTTTAGCCATTTTCTCAATATTTCATCCGGGTTTGAAGCTTTTGGAAGGGTTTTGAAGAGGGGATTCGATAGTTCTTCACCAAGGTAAGGTTTTTGGACTCTAGACTCGTTTATATGTGATTAAAGTTCGGATTTATGGTGGAAATTAGGGAAAAATCAGTGTAAACTGGGTGATTAGGGCTTGGTATTAAGAATCTTTAAAATGGTGATTTGAGGGGTCATTTGGACTCCGAATTTAGTGTTCTTTATGCGTACGGACTCGTGAGATGATGAAGAACAGTTCTGTATAAAAAATTCTGAGTTTCGGGACGTGGGCCTGGGGGTCGGGTTTGACCAATTTCGGGTTTTTAAAGAAATTTTGATACATTTCGATTGGGATTAGTTCCTTAGCATATTATAATCATATACATCTGATTGTTGGTAGATTTGGAGCACTCGGAGGCTGAATTTAGAGGCAAGGACACTGCGGAGTTTGTATTAGCCGGTTTTGAGGTAAGTAACGCTTCCAAACTTGAAACTGAGGGTTCAAAACCCCAAACTATTTGATATTTGTTGTTAGTAAGGTGACGCACTTGCCAAGTGATGGGCATGCGGGCGTTTACCGAATATTTGTAGCCTGGCTAATCCCATGGCAGTGTCTAATGGTTATCTCAGGTTGATATTTGTACTGTGAAGGTGGTATTTACCTTGAACGAAAT
>ML312356.1:0-19011 GCA_005239505.1 Nicotiana paniculata | reverse complement strand
AGCTTTGTAGAAGCAACTAGTTAGGAACTTTTTAATCTTTCATCTTCCAAACTTGTGTGTGACTAAAGCTAGTCATGAGTCAAAGTCTTTGTAACTAGGTTGTGACAAAGTGGCTTGTAAGAAGTATTACAAGTTAGAGTATTGAAGTCTTTGTAAGAAAGTCATTACAAAATGGCTTGTAATAATTTAAATTACAAGTTAGTAAAGTTGAAATCCTACACGTGGAGGTCGTAATTTTTATCACAATAAGTGAGATTTTTCAATGTAAAAATCCTTTATCTAGAAACCTTCATTAGTAAATAAACATTTGGCTTGAAATATCTTTTCCCCAAAATATGATGGGAAAATGTGAATGGTGTAATGTCCGCTCGTATTTGACCATGATTCGTAACGTGTGCCATATGCACGGATCCCACTAGAAGACCATAGTATTTAATCATAATTTAATTGGTTTTACACGTGCAGGTAGCTTCCAGGAACCGAGAGTTAAGGTTGGGTATAGTAAAGACAAAACCTTAATTCTTGTTAGAGCTATTTACAAACTTAAGTAACATTCTTAATTGTTCAATGAGTCGATCATTTTTAAGAACATGCTAAAAAAAGTATACTCAAACTCAATCATATGGATATTCAAGGTTTAACATTATGGATTGGAGCTCGAATTCTATCACAATTTATTTGATTTATTGTATTCAACATCTATTTTAATATTTATTTAATACAAATTTTAACATACAATATCTGAGCCAAAATTGTTAGGTTTGGATTCCGTCTCTATACTAAATTACATCATGTATCATCTTTAGAGTTTTTGCTTCTTTGACCTTTAATTTATGCAATTACGTTCAACATGACTCCGAATCATAACGCTACAGAAGCATGGTTAAACAGTACTCTCAAGAAGATTAAGCATAACCGTCTCCCAACTTAGATAAGTATTTTTGAATAAATGCTTGCAAGGTTGTGATGCCAACAGTGAAACAATCTTAAATGTCCTTATAATGAGTAAGATAATAAAAAGTTGTCTGGTGAATGATGGACTTTGTTCTGTAAAATTTTCATTTGTTTTAACGTACCATGTAAAATGAGTGTGATTTTAGATAAGAATGCCAGTCTTTCAAATTAAACTAATTAAGACATGCTCAAGATTGTTTGACCAATTTACATCGTGCTAAGATTAGGTTTGAGATATAATAAAGATCTTTAAAGTTTGGATTCTGCAGAACTTTGAAACATATAATAGGTCATATTTTGGCGTAAAATAAAGGTGTTTTACAAGTTGAGCGACTCTCCAGCAAAGTAAGACAAAGAATTAAATGAGATGTAAGTTGTAATTTTGTTAGGGTTATCTTTATTTATGTTTATATATATTTAGTCGGCGTTCAGTTGAATTCCAGCCTGCACATGGAGTTCTTTGGGTTGTTTTATTTATTTTCAGTTTTACAAAGAAACTTTCCATGTTAATTGTTTCTTTTCTATTCTTTTTCTTTTTTGCAACTTGATAAATAAAAAAAATTATGATAAGTTATGCTATTTTGGATTTTGATTATTTGCCAAACAGTCTCGAGGAACCAGTTAAGAACAAAATGCAATCAGTTCCTTCGGCCTTGTTATGATATATTTCTTCATGTTTTGATGTCCGATCAGACGTTCTCGAGGAACCAGATAAGAATCATATATGATCAATTTCTCAATAGTTGTATAATCAACTTTATAATTGTAAAAGTTGTCTCACAATACCAACTAGCAGCCATTGTTTGCTAGAGGCCAAATTCCAAAAGATGAAATATCCCTATCTATTCTCACACGCTCTCTCTCATATATAAATAACGTAATACAAGATTTGACCAAACACTTGTAAATGTGAAAATCCCATTCTCTCAAGTGCGAGTTGTAACTGCTCTCAAGGTGTATTCAAGATCAAAGTTATTACAAACTCAAGGACTATATCCCAATACTGAAAATGTCTTAAGCCCTTAGGTTTATTGAGTCTTTAACATTTGTTTTTTTACTTGTAATCCTACACTACTTTCGAGAAGTGATGTTGTAGGATAAAGTTCAACCATTGTTATTTTGGTTTTCTTGACTAGAGTTAGTCAGGGTGTGTTTGCTTTGAAATAGAGTTATTGCAAAGCGTTTACAATGGAGTTATTGTAAGGGGCGAGAGATTAAGAGTTTAATTCCTAGATTGCAGTATGTTGCAATCTGAAATTATTTAGGTTTAGTGGAGTTAAAATCCTACTTTGGTAGACCGTGATTTTTAATCGCTTAAGCAAGAAGTTTTTCACGTAAATATCGTATGTTTTTTACTCTCTGACTCTTTGCTGCGGAAACATACTGGTTCTCTATACTGTTTAGTTGGTTCCTAGTTTCTATCAATTTGGTATAGAAGTGATTTCACATCTTTGGTGATAAGATTTGATTTCAAAATTGAAAGAAATTCTAGGCACATAAATCATTTTAAAAGGGCAAAAAGAAAGAATTAGAGGGCTAGATTTTAACTTCCTGACTCTTTGTTGTGGGCCTCTTATTTAAACCTATTTAATCCATGCCACGACAGATCTAAGAGAAATTGTGATATAGTTCAAATACATAACAGGAAGAAAAGAAAAGGAGGAAACAAAGAATTGCAAAATACATTCTGCATATATATAATTGAAGTTACATACGTTTTTGACATACATAACCAAAAAAAATCAAATTAAATAAAGAAATTCAAGATCAAGCGATCACTATGGCTTGTTAATTTTGCCGGAGCTGGAGGGACGAGAAACTTTATGCCTAACAGCATATCCATTAAACAGAGCTAAAGCATTGCTAGTAACTTGTGCAACATTAAGAACCTTAGCCTTAATTGTAGCTTTTACTTTACCACCCAATATTTTGTAGCCAGATATTCCATCCATGCAAGTGAAAGCATCAGTTAACACTGTGCTAAGCCAAGTTTGGACATTACTCCTATGCCACATAAAATCACTTTCTTTGTCTAAATTCAAATGGTGAAGCTCTTGGACTGAATTGGAAAGTAGGGAAACACCATCTGAGATTTGGTCTAAACAACTTTTCACAACTTGATAATCTTTAGCCTTTGTTTGTTCGAGTTGTTTGCAAACCTTATTCACGTATGCTTTTGCGTAGATAGCTTTGACTAAACTCACCTGTAACGCTGCTTGAGCTAGCTCTTGGGGTTGAGACGTAGAAGTGACGTATTTTGACAAAGAAGTGATACATAGCTTTTGATAACGAGTGCGCCTGCATTTTGACAACACCAATTTGTTGGCATAAGGTTTTGAAAGACTAGCACTTGCGCCCTTCACTGCTCCAACAAAGGAGAAGATAGATATATTGAAGAAAAGTAAAATTAGGAAAAGGGTAATTTTTTCCATTGTTTTTTGGGTGTAGAAGAAGCAAATGGTATAGTTAAATGTGTGAAAAGAGAATTCTTTACAATTGTCTTGATTATTGATGTGGAGAATTGTGCTATTCAGCAATGTTAAGTTTGTGAGAAGATTGCTACGGAGTTATTGTGTTTATATAGAAACGGGTTGTCACATACATAAGAGTTGACTTCGTTTCCTTTAATTTAATGAATTTACACGTGCAAGAACCTTCAAAGAACCAGATGCAAAGTTTGCGATTAATTCTTGTCAGAGCAATTGGTTTATTGTATTTCGATTTACTTAATTATTTTGTCAATACAGTGTTGGAGGAGTTACGAAAAGTTACCTATTCGTGGCTTTGCCTCATCTTTTCTTGCCTCATCTTTTTTAACAACTTGGATAGGATTACAGCTCGATTTGGTATTAAAACAAAAAAAGTTTCGTATATTAGTACTAGAATATGAAAGCAAAATATTAATTACATCCCATATATAGTTATGCAAAATACTCATATTAGTACTAAGATGAAATTATGTAATGAAGCAGCTTCATTATATCATAACTCCTTCAAACTCCAAGCTTTCATAATAATTAATGGTACTGTAACCTACTATCATAAGTTAAATAATGTAAACAAATATTTTACGTTGTCATATATATATAACTGAAAGTTATAATTGTTTTACATCTTTCTCTAGCAGGGACGGGAACTAAAAACCTCAAAAGCTCAAATTACAACCAGATGCTATTGAGTTGGTAATTGTTAGGGATACACTGTTAACCATCCGGTTAAGATATAATATTTTATTTTATTTTTTATAGAACAATTGTTTATTTAATTTATTCAATTCAATAAAGTACTATTTTAAATAGATCATTTATTACATGTGTGTCTTTTTAGTTATGTGGTAGACAATTTAGTGTATGTAGTCTTAACTCATACACAGAAGATTAAATTGTTGGTTCTTATAATTAATAAACTATGTTCACAATCGAAGATATTATTGGACAAAATATCTTGATGATTGTAGCACAAAATTATAATATAATTTGTCTTGATTATGGGAGTAGTTTTACTCCGGCTTCTTGTGCTAGTATACTCAATGTATATTGAACGGACCAAGTAGAGAAAAGATGTTTTTTGTACTGAATATATAAAACGTTTTTTCTAATTCACTAAATGAGCTTATACTCCTAATCTTGATATAATTATTATGATCAATGTAGTTTGTTTATTGTTTTGATTTATCAAAAGGTACGACTCAATTTAGAGTTAGAGTATGCCTAATAGATTGAACAATAATGAATAACATTTTTGAATAATAATTAGTTGATACAATCCATGATGACTCGATTTTGAGTTTGATGATACCCCTTTATGTAAGCTTATAAGTTTTCATACGAAAACCCGGCCGGTGAATTTTGTATCCGTCACATGAACATGAAATATTTTAAGCAGAATTGTAAAGGATTTAATTAGTTTATTAAATTAAATTTTTAGTGATTTAATTTAATTAACTAGTATTTGAGATCTTAACATGGGGAGTTAAAATAAGTGTTATTGAATTTTCGAAATTCATATTGAGGAGTTCAATTGCAGTTTTTTAGTAGAATAAATTGTAATTAATTATAGTAAGAATAAATTCATGCTAATTTCGAATTAATGCTATAATTGGTAGCCTCTTATTATTTCTGTGGTATCTGCTATACCTAGTAAAAACCTGGACAAGACTGAAGTAAAAAGTGACTTGAGAGAAAAGTCATCTAGTAGAGCTGGAGTAAGATTCTACTTGTAAAAGCAGGATCCTACACGTTTTTGGTAGGATAACTTCGGCCAAAAATAGGCCTATTAAAGGAAGACTAATTTCACTCAATAACTCACTTTTAGAGTTGTATTGTTCTTGCCCACCCAAAAACAAAATCGTGCAAGGTTTTACAAGGGATATAGCAGAAGACTGCAGCCCTGAATTCTTGTTGTTTGGAAGATTTGTGCAACTGTTTCAAGAGATTAGCGCTTCTAATCTTGTGATTATTCATTGTCTAGTTTACATGTATTTGATGTCTGAATTGTATGTTTGCTTCCGCTGTGCATGTTCTAACAGTAATTAAGTCGGTTGGGCAAGTAAAATGGGTAAATTAAACTGATTAATTAAAAGATAATCTGATTTTACAAACAAATGAAAATTGGTTGTCTGGTAAGAGTGATGCCAACGGTTTGATTAGCTTGTTCGAAGCACGCTTCCTCATCCATGAATACCGCAACTTGTCTCAGACAAAATAAATAAATAAAAGATAGAGTAAATTGCTGACCAACATCATGCTTGTATCAACCTAAATTATTTATTCCATTGTATTCATAAATCTTAAATACATAATAATAAAGTATAATGCGGAGATCTGAGATCTCATAATTCAGATTGTTACACCTTTATTATTTTGACGATCAAATTTGAGAATCGTACCAGCCATTTTTTAGGTTTAAAACTAAATAAGAAAGCTTGTTAAAACAAATAAGAATATGCATACCTGTTTTCAAAATCTTAATTTTATGTGATTTTGAGTTTCAATATCTAAATTTAGAAGATGGTAGATGGTCATTGTATTTTAACGAAGCTGAGGACACCTCTAATATAATAACTGGAAGTTATCAAAAAACCTGAACTTGTTAAGTTGATAGCTTCTTTTCAAATTAATGTTCTCATTTCCGCGAAAAACACTTTACTCTATCGTTTAACTTAGGTTTGAGAATTTTGTAGAATAAATCAAAAACAAAAATAAAAATTGAGTAAGAAACGACAACAATTTAGGTCGAATTGAAGGAAGGTTTCTTAAACCGTCCAAAAATGCAGAACATAGTTAAATTGATAAAGTATTGTATTGTGTCATGTGCTCAGACACTAGAAGCAGCTAAGATTCTGGTCCATACATAACGCAACTAAGGACATACAAAATGCTAAGGTTTTGTTTTGCTCTTTTCTTTTTCTTTTTTGGCCCTCCTTTAATTTGATTCTTTTTTCCTATTGTCTACTCCAAACAACTAAACAAGAAATAAATAAGATCGTTCGACCAACTAAACATCTTCGAATATTAACTAATTGAAGGTTCGTAGAAGATGACTTTATGATGATAATTTAACTATTAAACAAATCCTATTCTTTCTTCTTCTTTTTTTTTTTGCTAATTAAACTAGGTTTTTTCCTTAAAAAGAAAAAAATTCAAAGTGATTGACTAAAATAAAATCTAGAGAGTAAGTTGGTTAGAACTGTTGGAAAAATTGGATGATTACGGAAAATAAAAGGTTTAGCTTGAGGCATGTCAAAGACACTGTCCTTAAGGATATTTCGCCCACATCGAGATGAATATTATTAAGCGTATCCCCAGGATTCAACAAGCTCTTCTAGTATAACTAGGATCATAAATAACAAAGATTGTATGAAAAAAAATCCAGCACAAAAGAAAAGGTTTGAAAATTTTAACTTTTTTCCACACTTTTTTCTCTCATCTGAACACAAAACAATATATATATATATATATATATACACACACACACCTTTTAGAAATCACATAAATAACTATTGTAAGAAATGTTTTTGTGCTATAAAATAAAAACTAAAGGAAAAATGTCATTACTACAATATTGACCTCATATGTGAATTTGATTTTGTGAGATAAATACATTCCAGACCTTTTTTCTATTATATTACATCTTTTTTATTTGTATAAAATATTTACATCAAATTATTATGGTTAAGTGAAATATTAAGGTGATAATATATATTAAATAACTATAATTTAATGATAATAATATTCATGAAGATACTCCTGATGTACTGATTGATTTTGATGTATTACACATAAGAATTCTTTAATTGTTCAAATAAGTAAATTCAAAGTCCTAAAAATAAGGAAGGACTATGGATTCACATTGGATACCTACGATTTTATTATTATTATTATTATTTCTTTTTTTGTGTGTGGTTCAGTACAACGATTTCTTGCTAATGAAGACACACAAAAATCTCCAAGTTAAGGAAATATTATGTACATCAGAACCCTAAGATCAAGGAAGGGCTATGAATTTCTAGCTAGCATATGTATCATTTATAATCACATATAACGTTTCTCACACATAATTGTACAATATACTATTAAATATTAGATTTTTAAAAATTTCTCAATCAAAGTCTCTTTCCTCTCCGCTTATTACATATGAGAAATTATGTGTGGTAACTAAAAAAAAAAAATATTTAACTTTATGTGTGAAACACACAATATTGTTTGTTATTTTTAGAACTAATCTCAGAAATTGAAACGATTAATAAAAAATAGTAAATTTGAGAATATGAAAAAGTAGAGAAAAGAAAAACAAGATGTTATGTAAAGCAGGACAATAAAGAAATATTGAAGACTAATTAAATTCAAACATCAAAGTAATAAAAATTATACTGGCAAGTGGTAAAAAAAAATAGAAGCAAAAATAATGAGAAAAAAGAAAATACTTATGTGCTGTAATGGAGATGAATGTATGAGAAAAGTAATTAGTTTCCATGCCTCTCGTATACAACAGAAGAACTGGAATTGATGTCCAAAAGAATGTGTCTTTTGGGCAGTGTTAATCCGAAATATTAGGAATTTATAATAAGGAAAGATTTAATAATTATTTAGTTGATTTTAAAGTTCAAAATATTAGAAAAATAATTTAAATTACTATTTTGTCCGATGTAAAAATATATTTGAAGGGTAAAAAAAAAAAACAATATTTGGCTAAGGGCCTTCGTGCTTTTAATATAGTATAGATAAATAAAAATTTCTTTCAAATATTTTTTTTTTATAACAATCTTTTAACTTTTATAGCAAAATATATATTTATAGTATAAACTACAGTTAAGCCATTAAATACGATGTCTAATAATTTTCTTTCTCTTTATTCAGTTATTCTCTTCCAAAATGAATTCACAATATCTTATTTCTCTCTTCTCTCACATCGCCGTTGTCTTCCCCAGTGTTAAACCACGATTCTCAGAAACCGCTATATATATATATAAAATTCAAAGTAGATACTAGGAAACTGTTATAAAATAACGACTGTAAAGTAAATAAACTAGAGACAAGTATAGAGAGAAACTGATATATTATTGAACTTTCAAACTGATGTACATAATGAACTGAAAACTCTTTCTATTTATAGAAGAAAGGAAGCAACTGTGAGGCTTTTCATGAAGCAGCTGCGAGGCTTTTCTTCAGCTGCTTGTAAGCTGTCTGCATGAGCTGCTTGCAACCTGCCTGTTTAATAAGAAGCTGCTACAAATCATTTCATTGAGTTGCTTGCAACCTGCCTGTTTAATAAGAAGCTGCTACAAATCATTTCATTGAGTTGCTTGCAACCTGCCTGTTTAATAAGAAGCTGCTACAAATCATTTCATTGAGTTGCTTGCAACCTGCCTGTTTAATAAGAAGCTGCTACAAATCATTTCATTGAGTTGCTTGCAACCTGCCTGTTTAATAAGAAGCTGCTACAAATCATTTCATTGAGTTGCTTGCAACCTGCCTGTTTAATAAGAAGCTGCTACAAATCATTTCATTGAGTTGCTTGCAACCTGCCTGCATCAGCAGCTTGTAAGCTGCTACTGCAAGTTGCTGTGTAAGCTGCTACTGTACCAGACATAGATAATCTTCTATCGGGGGTAATATTTATCTATGACAGAGTACCGAAATGATAAGCTTCTTCAGGAAGCTTATTTCCAATAGAGTACCAAATAGATAAACATATTTACGGCGGAGTCCCATATGGATAAGCTTCCCCAGAAAGCTTATGAACATCCATAATATAATATATATATATATTTATAACACTCCCCCTTGGATGTTCATTAAAGATAATGTGCCTCGTCAAAACCTTACTAGGAAAAACTTAGTGGGAAAAATCCTAGTGAAAAAAAAAGAGTACACATATTTAGTAATACACATTTTCAGCTGTCCCATTAAAAACCTTATAAGGAAAACCCTGTGGGAAAAAATCTTAGTAAGGAAAAAAGAGTGCAACACGTATTTTACTCCCCCTGATGAAAACCTTGTTTCAAGTATTTGAGTCTCCGCATTCCAATCTTGTATACCGTCTTTTCAAAAGTTGAAGTTGGCAAAGATTTAGTGAATAAATCTGCTGGATTGTCACTTGAACGGATTTGTTGCACATCAATATCACCATTTTTCTGAAGATCGTGTGTGTAGAATAATTTTGGTGAAATGTGCTTCGTTCTATCACCTTTTATAAATCCTCATTTCAATTGGGCTATGCATGCAACATTGTCTTCATATAAAATTGTGGGTCTTTTCTCACATTCCAAACCATATTTTTCTCGAATAAAATAAATTATTGATCTCAACCATACGCATTCCCTACTTGCTTCATGAATAGTTATTATCTCAGCATGATTTGAAAAAGTAGCAAGAATAGATTGCTCTGTGGAGCGCCATTATATGACAGTACCTCCATAAGTAAATACGTATCCGGTTTGAGATCGAGCTTTCTAGGGATCAGATAAATAATCTGCATCTGCATAACCAACAAGATCTGCACAATCTTTGTTAGCATAAAACAAATCCATATCAAGAGTTCCCTTTAAATATCGCAATATATGCTTAATCCCGTTCCAATGTCTCCGTGTAGGAGAAGAACTATATCTTGTTAATAAATTAACAGAAAATGCTATGTCAAGCCTTGTAGCATTAGCAAGATACATTAATGCACCAATTGCATTGAGATGGTACTTCGGGACCAAGGAGTTCCTCATTCTCTTCTGGAGGTTGCAACAAATCCTTATTCACTTCAAGTGATCGAACAACCATTGGTGTACTCAATGGGTGCGCTTTGTCCATATAAAAGCGTTTTAAGACCCTTTCTGTATAGACAGATTGATGGATAAAGATCCCGTCTGCTAAATGTTCAATTTGCAAACCAAGACAAAGTTTTGTCTTTCCAAGATCTTTCATCTCAAGTTCTTTCTTAAGATATTCAATTGCCTTTTGGAGCTCTTCTGTAGTTCCAACAAGATTTATGTCGTCCTTTTTACTATGAATAGCCCCCTATTGTTGATAGAGAGCTTACCGCCCCGCCCTTTATAGTCGCGACTGTTGTCATGGAAAAAGAGTTTGTTTTCTGTCAAAGAAGCACCAGATATTTTTACTCCCTTTCACAGTTCTGATTAAAGGGCTTGGGACCGTGGTAATGCAGTCTTCGATAAAAGCTGTATTCTTTTGCCCCAGGGGAACCTCTAAGGTAAGAAGCAAGAACTCCGTTTTGGGCCAACAAGGTCAAAATCTTCGTCAACGCAAGGAAAGGACATGACAATCAGTCCGAATCCAAGCAACACCCATGGAACCCACCCAACGTAAGGAAAAATATGGCAAACATAAATAGCAAGTATAACAAATTCTGATGCCATTTTCTTTATAAAAATACATGGACAAATAACATCATTTATATAATCTTCTTTCAGCAAGTATTCACTAAGGCGATTATACCACATACGCCCAGATTGCTTTAAACCGTACAAAGATCTTTGTAATATGATTGAGTACATTTCCTGAGATTTTGAATATGCTTCAGTCATTTTAAATCCTTCAGGGATCTTCATGTAAATTTCATTATCAAGTGACCCGTATAGATAAGCTGTAACCATATCCATTAGATGTATTTCAAGCCTTTCACGTAAGGCTAAACTAATGAGATATCGAAATGTTATGGCATCCATAACGGGTGAATATGTTTCTTCATAATCGACTCCAGGTCGTTGTGAGAATCCTTGTGCGACAAGGTGAGCCTTGTATATTTCAACTTCATCTTTATCATTCATTTTTCGCACAAAAACCCATTTATGAACAACTGGCTTTATACCAGTAGGTGTTTGGACTATTGGTCCAAAGACCTCTCTTTTAGCAAGGGACTTCAATTCCGATTGAATTTCCTTTTGCCATTTTGGCCAATCAGATCTTTGTCGACATTCTTCGATAGATCGGGTTTCAAGATCCTCACTATCTTGCATAATGTTTAGTGCAACATTATATGCAAAAATATTATCCACCACTATTTCAGATCGATTTAAATTAATCCCATCACCAGTAGAACTTATTAAAAGTTCCTCACTCACCTGAGTCTCGGGTTCATTGATTTCTTCAGGAATCTCAGAACTAATCAGATCTTGGGTCTCTTCAGGAGATCCCTTCATAGTATTATTTTGATCATTTGTCGATTTCCTTTTTCTAGGATTTCGATCCTTAGAACCCAGAGGCCTACCACGCTTCAGGCGTGTTTTGGGTTTACTAGCTATCATGCTTATAGATGGTCCTGCTGGGATATCAATTCGGATAGGAACATTCTCTGCAGGTATATGTGATTTAGTAATTCTTTTCAAATCAGTAAATGCATCTAGCATTTGATTTTCTATATTCTGTATATGGATGATCTTCTGGACCTCCTGATTACATATAGGGGTACGTGGATCATAATGAGATAATGATGAAACTTTTCATACAATTTCTCTTTTGATTTCCTTTTTCTCTCCCCCTAATTGTGGGAAATTTGTTTCATCAAATCGACAATCTACAAATCGAGCAGTAAATAAATTTCACGTCAATGGTTCAAGATAGCGAATAATAGAGGGTGATTCAAACCCAATATATATTCCTAACCTTCTCTGTGGGCCCATCTTACTACGCTGTGGTGGTGCTACTGGCACATATACAGCGCATCCAAAAATTCGTAGATGGGCAATATTTGGTTCATGACCAAAAATTAATTGTGACGGAGAATATTTATTATAATGTGTCGGTCTGAGACGAATAAGTGATGCTGCATGCAAGATAGCATAGCCCCAAACTGTAGTTGGCAATTTTGCNAAGTGATGCTGCATGCAAAATAGCATGTCCCCAAACAATAGTGGGCAATTTTGTTTTCATAAGTAGTGGTCTTGCTATCAATTGTAGGCGTTTAATAAATGACTCTGCAAGGCCATTTTGATTATGAACATAAGTTACAGGATGTTCAACTTTTATCCCAATTGATAGACAATAATCATTAAAAGCTTGAGATGAGAATTCTCCAGCATTATCAAGGCGAATAGCCTTTATAGGATAATCTGGGAATTGTGCCCTTAATCGAATTATTTGGGCTAATAGCTTTGCAAACGCCAGGTTGCGAGATGATAGTAGGCACACATGAGACCATCTTGAAGATGCATCCATTAGGACCATAAAATATCTAAACAACCCACTTGATGGGTGAATAGGTCCACATATATCCCCATGTATACACTCTAAAAAGGCAGGGGATTCCATGCCAACCTTCATCGGTGATGGCCTAGTGATCATTTTGCCTTGATAACAAGCATCACAAGAAAATTCATCATTTGTAAGAATCTT
This sequence comes from Nicotiana paniculata, assembly GCA_005239505.1. Classification (NCBI taxonomy): domain Eukaryota; kingdom Viridiplantae; phylum Streptophyta; class Magnoliopsida; order Solanales; family Solanaceae; genus Nicotiana; species Nicotiana paniculata. The sequence continues at coordinate 6,214 of ML312356.1, read as the reverse complement.
CAGGTTCTTTAGTGGATGCCCACTTGAATTTTCAATAATTCGTCTCATCATTATTGATTCAGGATGGCTTAAGCGGCCATGCCAAAGCACAAAAGNTAAGAATCTTCAGGTTCTTTAGTGGATGTCCACTTGAATTTTCAATAATTCGTCTCATCATTATTGATCCAGGATGGCCCAAACGGCCATGCCAAAGCACAAAAGTATTTGAATCAGTAAACTTCTGGTTTACGATAGAGTGTGCTTCAACTGTACTGTTCTTTGAATAGTATAAGCCAGAAGATAAAGTTTGTAACTTTTCTACAATGCATTTCTTGCCAGAAATATTCTTTGTAATACAAAGTTCCTCGTTCATTTCATCTATTGTCTCAACATGATACCTATTTCGGCGGATATCTATAAAATTCAACAAGTTTCTTCGGGACTTGGAGGAGAATAATGCATTATTTATAATAAGTTTTGTTCCCTTAGACAGAAATACAATAGCTCTTCCGGAGCCTTCAATCAAACTTATATTACCAGAAATTGTAGAAACATTTGCTTTTTCCTTATGCAAATAAGAAAAGTATTTCTGATCTTTGAATATGGCATGAGTTGTTCCACTATCAATTACACAAATATCTTCATGATTGGTCTTTGATCCAAACATAATTTGAGGATTATCCATATTCTTCAAAACGACATAAACAAAATATATTATAATAAATATTATTATCAAAGCATAACTTTTACTACATAACCATACTATCTACTACAAACAATAAAAATTAAAATATTTACATTTCTACAGATTCATCAGCGATTACATGACTTGTTTCTCCTTCTGGGAGTGCAAAGTAATCAGCTACATCCAAATGCATGAAGTCTAAATTATCTTCAGAAATAAAATTTGCTTCAGCATTTTTGTCTGTCTTCTTCAGGGAGGCTTGATAAAGCTCAACCATGTGCTTTGGCGTACGACAGATACGTGACCAGTGCCCTTTTCCGCCACATCTATAGCATGCATTTTCTGCATTTGTGGCTTGCACCGCTTCATGCTTTTGTTCCTTCCTTTTCCACTGCTGGTGATGAGGAGGGTTCTTTGGTGCATTATTATTACCATGATTAGATTTTCTTCCCTGAACACGGCCATGACCACGACTGGGGCCACGACCTCTTCCACGCTTAGCTTGGTAGAAGTTCGTCTCATTCACTTCAGGGAATGGACAAGAACCAGTAGGTCGACTTTCATGATTTTTCATTAATAGCCCATTATGTTGCTCGACTACAAGAAGATGTGAGATAAGTTCAGAATACTTTTTGAATCCCATCTCTAGATATTGCTGCTGCAGGAGCATATTCAAGGCATTAAAAGTGGTGAAAGTTTTCTCCAACATATCATGATCAATAATATTATCACCACATAATTTCAATTGGGAAATAATCCTGAACATAGCATAATTATACTCACTGATAGATTTAAAATCTTGTAGCCTTAAATGAGTCCAGTCATAACGTGACTGTGGAAGAACAACCATCTTCAGGTGGTCATATCTATCTTTCAAATTATTCCACAATATGACTGGATCTTTAACAGTAAGATATTCCATTTTCAGGCCCTCATCAAGGTGATGGCGTAGGAATATCATTGCTTTGGCACGATCTTGGTTTGATGCCTGATTTTTGTCCTTGATGGTGTCTGAGCAACCCATCGCATCAAGATGAATTTCAGCCTCAAGCGCCCAAGACATGTAGCTTTTGCCCGATATATCCAGGGCACAAATTTAAGCTTAGAAAGATTTGACATTATTTAGAAAAAGAAAGTTCGTACCTTTGATACTCTTAAAGTATTTGCTCGAGATGGCAGAGTCTCGTGCTGATAACGTGTTATAAAATAACGATTGTAAAGTAAATAAACTAAAGACAAGTATAGAGAGAAACTGATGTATTATTGAATTTTCAAACTGATGTACATAATGAACTGAAAACTCTTCTATTTATAGAAGAAAGGAAGCAGCTGCGAGGCTTTTCAAGAAGCAGCTGCGAGACTTTTCTTCAGCTGCTTGTAAGCTGTCTGCATGAGCTGCTTGCAACCTGCCTGTTTAATAAGAAGCTGCTACAAATCATTTCATTGAGTTGCTTGCAACCTGCCTGCATCAGCAAGCTGCTGTGTAAGCTGCTACTGCAAGCTGCTGTGTAAGCTGCTACTGCAAGCTGCTGTGTAAGCTGCTACTGTACCAGACATAGATACTCTTCTATCGGAGGTAATATTTATCTATAACGGAGTACCGAAATGATAAGCTTCTTCAGGAAGCTTATTTCTAATAGAGTACCAAATAAATAAACATATTTATAGCGGAGTCCCATATGGATAAGCTTCTCCAGGAAGCTTATGAACATCCATAATATGATATATATTTATAACAGAAACAACTGTTATTCTTAGTAAATGAAAAACGTTTTGATATATCATTATCATTAAGACCAAATAGTCCGTTTGCTTTTGACTGAGTAACGTTCAAGATGAAAAACCATTAAGGCTTTAATAAACAAAACGTTAAAGCCATTTAAGGCTATAAAATGTCAAACGTTCAAATCTCATATATATAGGTATTCAAAATCAGTTTTATTATTTTCAAAATTGTATTATACAATATGTTACAAACAATAAGAGTAATTTGTATAATAAAGAGCCATTAATATTATATCAAGGAACGAATCTAGACATTAATTTAAATATTTCTTTTTGAGTTACCAAAATTATTTTTCTAACAATCCCCCACATAACTCAAAAAAAATATTAAGTAACAGAGTGAAATAAAAAGTTTCACTGGATTTTAACAAATGGTCATAATGCGTCGAATACAAAAGAAAAAGGAAGAAAAGTTTTAACTTATTTTCACACTACTACCATGAACACAAGTAGATAACTTTATATATAGTCCAAAGAAGATACATCTGAAATGAAAGAAACGCTAAAATGCATTAAGAATTCAATGCCATCAACATTATAGTCATTTAAGACCAAAGAAATGTTATTCTCAAAGTTAATGAAAAATTATCAAATTAGATGCTAAGGAAATGGTTATACAAGACCAATCTTTGGTCAATTTCAAAGTTACAAAAACATAATTGAGTTTGATACCCATTCAATGTTAATAAAATATTATATTCAAAGTTATTCTAATTTACTTTTACACACATTAAAATACATTCAAATTGATTTGTCATATAAAGATCCATTAAAAGAATGAACCTAGACATTAATTTAAATATTCTTTTGAAATATTAAAAATATTATTTTTTTAACAATCCCCCACATAGCTAAAAAAGAATGCCATAATGAAAAAAAAAATATCTTGGGTTTTCAAAAATGAGCATAACGCGTCGCATCTGGTGTCTCTTGGACTATGAACCAGACCTAGATAAAATAAGATTAAACTTACAGAATAATTGGTGAAGTTTAGAACTTCTATGAACCAAGAATTCTTTTGTAAGTTTAGTGTCTTATCTATCACATTATACCCGCACACACTTTGTTGTTTATCGCGATTTTGCGCTACTAGGCCATGCACGCTCTAGAAATCTTTTGTCATAAATTTTATAGGAGCGGCCCCACTCCACACTCATATAGGTCCATCCATCAAGTGTATTCTGCAGCGCAATACACCACCTAAAATTAGGCTATGGATTAGATTAAGAGTTTAATAACTCAGCCTCTCATTCCTTGTAGTCTTGCACTATATATACACACACTATAGGAAGGAATAATATTTAATAGTGCACATTTGATCAACTAATGACTTGTTATTACCCATATGAACCTACTTCATGGGATCTCCAATCACATAGGTTGGGTTACCATCATAATTGATATAACTCAAATTAGGAAAAGTCCCGTTCCCCTCGATGTTTCAGATATTAATTTTCTTCCCAAAGGTTTAATCAGTGGATCGGCCAAATTCACTTCTGACTTCACATAATCTATGGAAATAATTCCATCTTTCAGCAGCTGCTTTATCACATCATGTCTCAATCGATATGTCTACTCTTCCCATTGAAGGATTTATTTTTAGCAATGGCTATAGCAGCTTGGCAATCACAATGCATCGACACATAATGTGTCGGTTTTATTCCTAATGGAATACTTGCCAAAAGGTTCTTTAACCACTCGGCCTCATTGCCATCCAATTCCAATGCCACAAACTCAGATTCCATGGTAGATCTAGATATTATTATTTGTTTAGCTGATTTTCATGCCACATCATCCCCACCGAGGGTGAACACATAACCACTAGTGAATTTTGTATCATCTGAATCAGAGATCCAGTTTGCATCATTGTATCCTTCTAATACAGTGGGAAATTCATTATATTTGATACCATAGTTCATGGTACCTCCTAAATATTTCATTACTCTTACTAATGCATTCCAATGATCATGACTTGGGTTTTGAGTATATCTACTCAATCTACATACATCATATGCAATATCATGTCTTGTGAAATTCATCAAATGCATTAGGCTACCAATATTTTGAGCACATTTATTTTAATCTACAACATCTCCCTTATTCTTTTTTAATTGGCTACTAGCATCATAAGGAGTGCTTATAAGCACCACATCAAAACAATCAATTTTTTTTAAGAATTCTTGCAATATAATATTCTTGAGTCAACATCAAGTTATTGCCATCTCTTACAGTTTTCATGCCTAAAATAACACTAGCTTCTCCCACGTCTTTCATCTCAAAATTAGAAGACAATTTTTTTTTAGTTTTATGCACCAAATCAAGACTAGAGCTAAAAATAAGCATGTCATCCATATAAAGGCAAATAATAACACATATACCATCTACACATTTTGTATAAACACATTTATCTATTTCAATTGATGAAAAACCATCATTAATCAATAATTGATCAAAATTTTCATGTCACTATTTAGGTGCTTGCTTTAGACCATACATAGATTTTAACAATTTACATACTTTGTTTTCTTGGCCAGATACTATACAACCCTCAGGTTGCTCCATGTAAATTTTCTCTTCCAAATCACCATTTGAAAAAGCAGTTTTAACATCCATTTGGTGAATAAAAGTTTATAAATAGAAGCCAAGGCAAGTAAAACACGAATTGAGGAAATTCTAGTTACAGGAGCATAAGTACTAAAATAATCAACATTTTGCTTTTGAGTAAAACCTTTTGCAACAAGTCTAACTTTGTATTTATCAATAGAACCATCCAGATTGAATTTCTTATTAAAAATTCATTTACAACCAATAGGTTTAGCTCCTGGTGGTAAATCAACTAAAGTCAAGTTTTATTTTATAAAATTAAATTTATTTCTACATCAATAGATTCTTTCCAAAATGACGCATTAGACGAATAAATAACTTCAGTATGTGTTAAAGGATTAATAACAGGCTAAATTCACGTAGTTTAGCATATGTTTATGCTCTAACTTAATGATGCTTCACTGTCTTAACGATTATTAAATGATGATAAGTTGGCTCTAATTGTGATTTTTGTGTTTCACAGGAGTACAATGCACTATTGAGGACTTAGGATGGTGATTTGTGCGAAAATGAAGAAGAACAACCCCATGGGATAATTTATGGACGACTTGAAGGATAAAGACGCTTGGGATATAATGAAATCTCATTAGCGCGGGCATTAGCGCGAGTGTAGCGCGCCCGCGCTAGTCCAGCAGATCAGGCACACAGAAATCCCATTAGCGCGGGAATTAGTGCGAGACTAGCGCGCCCGCGCTAGTCCAGACGGGAAAAATAAATTGAAAGGGGTATTTTTGGAAGTTCGGGGCCAGTCCACTTAACCTATAAAAGGTTCAATTCACCCAAAGGAGTGGATAATCAGGGTTTTAGAGTTTAGAACAAGAAAAGCAAGGGCAAGAGGCAAGGAGACAATTGGGCATCAATCCATATCTCATTCTTTTGTGATTTTACCTTTGCTTATGAAGTCTTTTGTAGTTTTTATCATTATTATGAGTAGCTAACTTTTCTAATCTAAGGTTTTGGTGGAACCCGTTGGGGGATGAATTTATTGTGATATTAATATAGTTTTGGTTGGTTGTTAATCTCTATTTGTTCAACTACGTTCTTGTTGTAGTTGATTGAAGAGCCCTAAATTGGCTGTGCCTATTTATTATGTATCTGCTTGAGAGAGAGTGCATATTTAGGTAGTTGTTTGAAAAACACCACTCCCGGAGTATAGGCGAG
>MDKI01016524.1:0-16400 GCA_005239505.1 Nicotiana paniculata | reverse complement strand
CTTGGTCCCAGAAGGACCTTCCCCAGACTCGGCATTCTTGCTTTCCTTATACAGTTTTCCCAGATCGCGAAGTCCCAGCAACAGGTAGGTTCTTGCTAGGTATATCCCTGGAGCTCCCTTATCCTTCTGACAATCTTCGACTCTTTTGATGAACTTTTCTTCCAGCTCGAATATACCTCGTTCCAAGTACCCCAGCCTCTTGTTGGCGTTGATAGCCATGTCCTTCCATTCCTCGATCAGTTTCTTGTTGAACTCATGTATCTTGTGGTGGTCATCCTCATATTCCCCATCCTTTTGCGCAGTTGGTTGTATTTGACTTGTGCCTCAACCCTTTCATCTATAACCATGTGACCTCGGACGTACCCCCGCTTGTTCTGGCCACATAAATCCTCTTCTAACCAACCAAGACAGAAAAGGGTAAAACCGGCATGATATCTATCGGGCTCGATGGTGTCTTTCTCAAGTATAACCTTGTAGTGCCACAGGTGCTGAGCTTGCCACTTGTGAGGACTGTCATTATTTTGAAAGTCAGCTCGAAGATGGCTCATCTTCTCGACCCTAGGGATGACTTGCTTCCTTCCTGCTTGCCTAATGACTCGAAGAGGGACGTAAGGGTATGTCCCCCTTAGACCAATCAGTATAAAAAATGATGCATCTCGGGATCGAAAGACGAATTCATCCGTCGGAAACCATTCAAACATCCATTGATCCTGCTCTTCAGTCAAGTTATCAAAAAGCTCAACCCATCCCTCGGCATTTTCTGACTGAGCGAACATGTCGGGGATATAATTCATTCGCTTTGGGTGATGGAAATCGATGTGGTCATCCCACATTCTACGGTGAATGTCTTATCGGTATTCGTCTCTTTGGAGATGTTCCATGAGCCAGAGTTGAAGTAATAAGTTGCAACCTTCGAAATTCTTTTCTCCTTGTTGACACCTTTCTAAGGCCTGGTATATGTCTGCGACGATCATGGGCACAATGCTGAAGTCTTGCCCATTTACCCCTTCCATTATGGTCTTAGTTACCATGGCTAGCCTGGTATGGATCCTTTCCTTCTTCATCGGGAACACGATCAAACCCAAAAAGCAAACCATAAACACGAACACTCGGTGATGGACGTGTCCCAGAGAGGTGATAGCAAACTCGTCATGGTAGGTACAGTATGATTTGTTGTAGCCATACCTTCCGTACAAGTAGTCAAAAGGAATGTACGAATCCACCAAACATACCAATTCTGCATCCTTTTTCAAGCCCATCATTTTGAGGAAACTTTTGCCTGTGCGGTTTTCAGGCATCAACAACCCTGGAGTTTCCCATACTAAGTTAGCCAACCTTCCTATCTCTTCTATCAAAGGCGTTATTTCGATGTTCCCAAAGTGGAACACGGACCTTTCACGATCCCAGAACAGGGTAGCAGCCTCTATTATCATCTTGTTAGGCTGAATTTCCAAGAGAGATTGTAGTTTACCCAAGTGTTTCCTGACGATAGCTTTGTCGCTAGAGTGCAGATCCTCCCACCAACTCAACAGTCTTGGGTGGATGTTGGAGACCATGCCGAATCTGGGGACTTCGTGCCTCATTTTTCTGCAAATCAAATAAGGTTAGGCCCTTACCCCCACCGGACTCGACTATTTATTGTCAATAATTAGCAGGAAGCATTTAGTTCTCCAAATAAATGCACAGAACGTGAGGGCGTCCATTTGGGTTTAGGGAAACCCAGTGGACTTTTGGATAAGGCTATCTTAAAAGCTAACGTGCGGATGACACTTTAGCTCGACTAGGTTTGACCATGATGCATGCAACGGTGCGACAAAGTAAGGTTTCTATTGGGTTTTAGACCAGTACCCTTGAGTGGACAACTCAAGGGGGAAAGGCACAGAACCGTCGACTGCACCGCTGATCGACTAGTTTTACCGCAAATAAGACTTTCCGAATTTAGTGGGTAGTAATATAGGAAGAGCACAACCACTCATCAAGCGTTGCTATAGTATTTTGCTTGGCACGAGCGGAGTATGAATGTTGAGCATGATTATGCAATATTAAGTATTAAAACAAGTTGTCATGTATTTGCACGTTAAAGAAAGCGGTAAAAGCGGTAGTAATTATTTAAAGCAATTACAAAAGAAAACAAAGAGACATGTCAGTTTCGTCTTTAAAGAAAAGTAAATACTTGAAGTAAATGATTAATTGCATATTAAAGGGAGTAGGAAAGGGTGTAGGTAATAAATAAGGGCACAAATTCACGAAACAATTTGAAATGGTAAAAGCCTGGATATCCCCAGCAGAGTCGCCATGGTGTCTCGCCCCCCTTTTTCCCTTGCGGGATCGGTTTATGACATTTGTTGGGACAACTCATTCCTTTTGGGAAAGGGGTTTGCATATTTTTAAGAGTCACCACCTAACGATTTTGACGGTGCGTTAGGGCACCTAAGGGGTTCAATTACAACTACGTTGCTAACCAGATATTGGGTAAGGGCTGGAAATTATCCTAAGGGGGAGGTGTTAGGCACCCCTTAGGATCCACAAGTGTGGTTCCCGGCCAAATGGTTTCGTGAATTTGTACAACTAGAAAATAACAAGTAAAGGCTCAAATAAGAGGGGATTTAAGTCGTAAGCATGCAGATGTTTGAAAATAGTAAAGAAGATTAGATTTTGAAAAGGATTACGAGCTAAGCATATAAAAAGGTGTCCTAGGTTTATAATAATATGGATCACATCAATGCAATACCCGGTAATCACTCCTCGAAGAGGGGCTACACTTGGTATTAGAGCACCGGTCATCATATCCATATTCTACCCTTCCCACCCCGTAAGGTTATCAAAAAGGAGTGTTGGCCTCGACCTCTATTGCATGCTATTACCCGTCCCTTCCTATCAGTCCCGGAGGAAATTAGGACTCCTATACTAAAGGGAGGTGCTAGGCAGACCCTCGGGTTTTAAAGGTAAAAATTCTAGGGCGACAGATAAAAAAACAAGTAGGACTGCAGATAAAGGGAAAGCATACAAAGCATATAAAGGCTCAAGTATTCCTCCACACACAGTACACATAAACAGCATGTCTCATACACAACTAAGGTCTATATTAATTCAGAATCCTAAAGCATGGTATCTGGGTGATAACACAAAGACAGATTTATTGCATAACTCAGAGAGGAAGTCTTAATCAGGCTTGCCTACTGGTTTTAAGCATGCTGACAGTTAAACATGATCAACAAGACAGTTCTGATTTTATTTTTAAAGTTGATTACCTAATACTTTCCAAGGCGTGGGACGGTGTATACTAATTATCTGAATTGTTAGAGGGGCTGTTGAAAAGTATTACCTACACATGTTGTTCTAAGTTGTTCAGAACACAGAATTGTTGCCAGTTGTTTTAGAGAAACTAAGTCAAGTGTTTTATACCTTTTACATACACCAGTAGCTAGACTAGGTGTTGTTAAGAGAGTACGAATGAAATCCTAAAATATGGTATCTAATGCACAGAGATTGCAGAATGATGCAGAATCAGAAGCCTAAACATGATCTCTAAATGCACAAATATTGCATTGTTTAAACATGGTTCAGGAGATGTAAACATGACAGGTTTATTAGAATTGTTTATCCTAAACAGGATCTCTAAGTGTACATGGCAGCGTAGGGGTTAGTAGCACATTTTAGCACAGGATTTTCAAAATGAGATGCCAATAAATGTTGTAAACAGTAAGTGTAAGACCTAGGGAACATGGTCTCTAATGCATGATCTTGCACATATGAGTCCTAAGCATGGTTTCTATTGTGAAAATAAGGAATAAAACCTAATAGCATGGCTTCTACCCTCTAATAGATATAGCATGCATTTTTATCCCTCCCTTTTCACTAACATCCGCAAAGAGTTGTTTACAACAATTATTACAGGCATTTGCACGAATTACATAACTGAATATTGAAAAGAATAAGTTATACTATAGGGAGCCTACTGATAGGCCCAGAATCACCAAATGCCTCATTGCCATTCTATTCACAACCTTTCACATGATTCAGGTGTGTCAGAGTTCCCTAAGGATCTCAAGGGATCCTGGGTAGTGCTCACACCCAGATTTCATAGCCAAGATAGAGTAAGTGCAGTGTGGAATGGCCAGCCTTTGTGTGTCAAAGTTCAGTGGGAGCTCAAGGGTCCCAAGGCAATGCTCACACAGAGGGGGCAAGAACTTAAGGGGTCTAAGAGTAGATTGAAAGTGCTCATAGTTTGAAAAGGTTAAGTAAGAAAACAGTTTTGGAAGAAAGACTTAATGGAAATATAACAAAAGTTTAACTGATGAAAACAATTTGAAAGAACATGAACACCAATCTCAGAACCAAGGCAGAGTCAGCATCACACAAGGACCCAGAATGATCCAACAACCACAATAGGGGAAAGGGGGTTTGAGGGACACATAGGTGAAGAGTACTGAACATGTAGCAGGTAGGAGCATGCATAAACAATCAGAGATCCTAAGGGTTCAGAGGATCAGCAGGGTATAGGATGAAACTAATATGGCAGTACCAACCATCTTAAGACAGGAGAAGATGCTCTAATCTGATGTATCAAACATAAACATGGAGCTTCACATAAAGACAGATTTGGAGTACACAAAGACATTCTAGATGGAATCCAAGATCCTAGTTACATGTTGAACAACAGAATAGTAAGTAAAAGCAAATTAGAAACACAATGAACTGCATCAGTAATAGAAATATGTTGGTTTGAGAGCTGAAATATGAATTAGAACATACCAGTGAAGTGAAGAAAGCAGTAACACAAAGAAGAAGAAAGGAGATGCACAGTAGTTAGACTTGGCTTGCAGCCGGCTAACTTAGAGTAGTAGCAAATAGAAGAGAGAATAGAGAGAGTAGCAAGTTCTAGTTGTGAGAGAGAGAGAGAGAGTTGAACAGATTAGTTCTGTCTGTGTTTGCCATGGAATGAATAGAGTATATATATAGTTTGAAATTAGGTGAGAATAAGGTAATAATTAGACTGCCCAGTAATTATGGAACTCAAAGAATCAATTAGTCGCAAAATCAATACTAGTACTCCCCTAATTAAAGGAGTTAAATTTCAAACGGTCAGAACATGTAACAAGTAAGAAAAGGAATCGTGTATAACAAATAAGGAAATATTTCGAACATAGTAAGCACATAGTAGGAAATTGGGGTCAGGTTCATAAGGTTTTAATTAAAACACTACTGTAAGAATCAATTGAGAGTAAAATCAGTCATGTAATAAGGCAAGAAGTAACTAAAGGTCATAAAAAATATTATCACAGAAAATTAGGGATTCAAAAAGGAGTAGTACTGATATATGAATCAGCATAGATTATGCAGAGTAAACACACAACATGAGAGAATAATAAACCCTAGTTATTAAAATAGGGTAAAATCACACGTAATTAGGGGTTTACACAGAACATGACATGAATCACGGAATAAGCATAATACAAGCAGGAAAGGTAAAGATTTAGAGGTATCGATGAACAAAAATATAGTAGAATCACAGAATAAGCATGGGTAATAGCAGCCAGAAACCCTAACAAGCAATATAGGGTAAAACATCATGAAATCACAGAGTATTCAAGAGAACATAATGATCCTAATAGAACAGATAAACATATAGTTGGAAACAAACTTAGAGCCACAGATTAAAGCCAAGACTTTAGGGTCTTTTAACGTAATAACTCAGACACAGAAAGGGAAAGTCTTAAACATAACGAAAATCACAAAATAATACTTAAAATCTGAAGGGAAATCGTTTTTGAAAAGGGTTTGAAACCCTAGTTTTGAGAAATGAAGAGTCGTTTCAGAAAACAAGAAGATTTTTGAAGAAAACATGGAAAACCTCAGAATACGTATAGATCTACGACAAATCTAAAAGTATCGGGAGGTTTAAATTTAGGGTTTCGAAAGAGAACCTAGAAAGGAGAAGAGAATAACTCGAAATTGGCGGTTTTAACCGGAAAACGTAAAAATCTTACTCGGACGGCCATGGGTAACCGGAAAGATGGCATGAGATCGGAGATGGTGAGTGGACTGCCTCTGGTTGACTTGAAGGCCTCAAAATAGTGACACGCGTGCAAAGGATGGATCCATAGGGCTGGTACGTGGTTGATTTAGCATAGATTCCGGCAAGGCGATGGTCGGAGAAGGGCCAAGTCTACTGGACGGAGTTGCAGGGATGAGAGAGAGTTGAGAGAGTTTTGAGAGACGTATTAGAAGTGAGAGGGAGATAATGAGAGACGGGGGTAGTCTTAGGTTAATTATGGTAAGGGGGATCTGGACCGCTGATTTGAATTAATCAACGGTTCAGATTGAGTGAGGGATTGGGCCGGGTAGGTTAGTGTATTGGGCTTGGGGGTCTGGGACAATTTAATTGGGTTAGGGACTAGGATTAATTAGGCTGGAATTTAAATAAATAATGGTTATTTGTTAAATACCCATTAAAATTAGATAAACAGTTAATAACAATAGCTAATAATCATATAAAATGAAATTAAGGCTAATAGGTGAAATTAAGGTAATTAATTAATATAGAAAATATAAATGAATAATTATTGAATTAAAATGGCATAAAATGTACAATTAGGCTATAATTGCAAAATTGTTGTAATTATAGTGAAAAATGCCAAATTGGATAATTTGTGAAATAATTAATCCTAATTGGATTAAAAATGATATATTGAGCTAGGAAATATTTTGAAATTATTTGTAATGTAATTTATGAATAATTATTGAATTAAAATGGCATAAAATGTACAATTAGGCTATAATTGCAAAATTGTTGTAATTATAGTGAAAAATGCCAAATTGGATAATTTGTGAAATAATTAATCCTAATTGGATTAAAAATGATATATTGAGCTAGGAAATATTTTGAAATTATTTGTAATGTAATTTATGAATAATTATTGAATATAAAGTGCTGAATAAATTAGAAAAATAAATTGATAAAAATATGGAAAATTATGGGAAAAATACCAATTATTATAAAACGTGATTTTGAAAGGTATATATGCAATATTAAAAATAATTTGAGGAAAAATTGGTTATCAACATCTGCCCCTCTTTACCCAGGTAGGATGGAAGAGTTGTCGGGTAAAGACATGATGGCCAATTTTGACCGAGTGGAAATAACTTGAAAGGTTCGGGTCGCACCCTGGTTTCTGAGCTACCTACATATCCTTAGTTTTACAGGAATCAGGCCGTATGTAGTTCAGGAGCCACCGGCGAAGTATACCGATGAAGTTTTATAAGGACAGACGCAAAGTGCAAGGTTGGGTGAACAAGCGGCTTACGGGGTAGTTAGGAGTACTGGGGCGGGACCGTGCCTGCCATGATGGTTGTTGCTTGTCGGGTTACCTGCAAATGAGTAATACAAGCATAACATGCGGTAATTTAAACATGATGCAAATTCCCGTTGGACTATGAATGTTGTCTTTGGACGGTTAAGGATGACGTCTTTAGACCATGATGTCCTGGGCCATGAATTTCTTGATGCAGGATTCACAGTCCATGAAATGATGTTCTCGGGCCATGAATGTGGTGCCTCCGAACCATGATGCCTTTAAATAATGATATTCAAACTGATAAAAGAGATCCTCAGGCCATGACATGGTGTTCTCGGACCATGAAGATGGTGCCTCCGAACGATGATGCCTTTGGATAATTTTGTGATATTTCAGCCCGTGAAGATGAAATAGTATCATGCTGACAAGGCAGAGCTTAGTCTTTCGAATTAAAGGGGTAGAGCTTAGCCCAAAAGGAAAGCGCAGTAAATAATGCTAGAGGCATTGGTTGCTTTTGAGAAGTAAATGGGAGGCAGTGTTTAGCCTTGGAAGGCAGAAAGGTAGCCTTATGCAATATGCGAATGCTGATGGAGGTAGCATTTAACCTCGGAAGGCAGAAAGGTAGCCATATGCAATATGCGAATGAAGATGGAAGTAGCGTTTAACCTCGGAAGGAAGAAAGGTATCCTTATGAAATATGCGAATGCAGATGGAGGTAGCATTTAACCTCGGAAGGTAGAAAGGTAGCCTTATGCAATATGCGAATGCAGATGGAGGTAGAGATTAACCTCGGAAGGCAGAAAAGTAGCCTTATGCAAGATGCGAATGCAGATGGAGATAGCGTTTAGCCTCGGAAGGCAGAAAGATAGCCTTATGCATGATGCGAATGCAGATGGAGACAGCGTTTAGTCTCGGAAGGCATAATGGAAGCCATATGCAATATGCGAATGCAGATGGAGACAGCGTTTAGTCTCGGAAGGCAGAATGGTAGCCTTATTCAAGATTAAAGGAAGGACAACAGAAATTCTTAGCTGGTTTTAAATTGCGGTAGAGCATTGTGATAATGAAGCATCGTTTGTGCTGATAATAAATGTTGGCATGACGAGTTTGAGGAATGATGTCTGTCCTTTGAGCCGATAATACGTTTTAGGGCTTTTGCAATTTTGTGTCTGCATCCAAAGAAAGATCGTGAGTTTTGTAAAGGGGAGAGGTTAGCTCGCATTCCTGCTGGCTCTACTTGGCTCGTTTGCTTGATCATGATGATATAGTCTATATCATTGGGGTAGCGTTCGCTAAACAAGATGCTTCAGAAAAAATAAATATGTATAATCTAAAATAGTTTTAGATGAACCAATGACATGACACGGCCTGAGACATCGCAACCTCTCCTGCTGTGGAATTTTGGGGGTCCTCCTCAAAATTCTGCCCCAGTTTGCTGGGTTGACGCCTATGACTGCTGTTTGCGCGGCGATTGGTTGAACTTGTCCTCAAAATTCTGCCCCGGTTGGCTGGGTGAATACTTGTGACTGTTGCTCGCTTCAGAATTTTGAGGGTCCTCCTCAAAATTCTGCCCCAATTTCCAATTGCAGGGGGAAAATAGATTTTTATTGAATTGTGACCGAACTCATAGGGCTGCCTACATATCCCCTCTTAAACGGGAATCAGGTCAGGCGTAGTTCAATTTACATCACTGAGAAAGCATAAAGATTACACATAGTAGCGCTTGACTGCATCTAAATTGATCGGTTTCAGCCAAACTTCTCCGTCCATTTCTGCAAGTATGGGTGCTCCTCATGTCACACTCTATGAACCATGTACAGACCTTGCCAGTTGGGAGAGAACTTCCCCTTGGCTTCATCTCAGAAAAATTTTCTTTAACACCAGCTGCCCTGGTGTGAATCGTCTCGGCTAGACTTTGTTGTTGAAGGCCCTAGTCATTCTGTTCTGATATAGTTTACCATGACATACTGCATTAATTCTCTTCCCGTCTATGAGGTCTAGTTGCTCATGACGGCTTCTTACCCACTCTGCATCGCTGAGCTCAACTTCCTATATAATTCTTAGAGATGGAATCTCCACTTCGGCAGGAATAACAGCCTCTGTACCATAAACTAGCATATAAGGAGTTGCCCATGTTGATGTGCGGACACTGGTGCGGTATCCCAATAAGGCAAATGATAACTTCTCGTGCCACTGCTTGTGCCTTTATATCATCTTTCTTAGTATCTTCTTGATGTTTTCTGAATCTCCCAGGTTGATGCTTTCAGTCTCGTCCAGGTTGGACTTAGGTCTATTCTCAAATTCTCAACTTCTTTGACGATCTCGTCAGGTATGTCGTCTTCGTTTGAATCAATGTCCATTTTCTGTGTTGTCTCATTGCATGCCACACTTATCGGTTCATCAAGACAAGTAATAGTAATGCTGTATAAATAAAGTAATGAGAGAAGACAATAGCAATAAATATCGGATTCGTAAGAGAAATTTAAAAAATGCTTTGATGAATTGAATAACTGTTTTGAACATTGAAGATCTTATTGCGGAAATTGAAAAATGCAGGAAAAGGAAAATCATTTAGTAAATAAAACAGTAAATAATGCTTGTTTTACCCTTGCTACCCCGAGGCTCGTTGGGCTTTGGTCGTGTTGATAGAAAAGTTCTTGAGATATGTCCCCTTGATTAAAGTCTGTATGGAAGGGCCTTCCTCCCCCTCCTCCTTGAGAACAACACAGCAATCCATATCCTCGTCCTCTAGGAACAACTCTTCATAGCTGCAAGTGCTTCTTCTTCGTCTGATCCGTAAATAATGTCAGCTTGCTTGAAAGTCTACTCAAGATGAGGTATCGGCTTCTCCAAAGAGTAATACGGACCGCGCCAAGTTGGCGACCAGTTGTTGAATTCCTTCCAAGTGTACTCATACCCCAGACCGAAAGTGGTGCCATGTCTCTTGAGTTTTATGGGCTTTGTGATCCCTTGGAGATTCTTACCAAGCCCTTTGCCTGGCTCATATCCTCTCCAGTTAAGGATTCTCTAAATCTTGCTATCCCAGCACTTGTCCTTGTCGATAGCATTGACTCGCTCAATGTGGTGGTGAGTTCCCCCGCCTATCTTCCTTTTTCCGTCAATCACTGGAATAGTTTGATGACTATAAGTGGAGTTACTACCGTCACCATGAATAATCAACTGCTGGTGGTTCCACTCAAATTTTACCGCCTGATGTAGTGTTGATGTTACGGCCCCAGTAGCATGAACAAGATCGTCCCAACAATAGGTTGTAGGATGCTGGCACATCTATCACCTGGAAATCCACTTTGAACCAAAGTCGGTCCTATCTGCAGACATAGACTGATCTCTCCCATGGTGGACCTCTGAGAACCGTCCAAGGCTTTCACATTGATCGCTCCATCCTTTATCTCATGTAGCCCTTTACCCTATTTATTGAGTGTTATCACCGGACAGATGTTAAGACTGGAACCTCTATCGATCAAGTTCATTATGATGAAATGATCTTCGTATTGCACGGTGATGTGCAGCGCTTTGTTGTTCCCCAATCCTTAAGGTGGTAGCTCGTCCTCATGAAAAATGATTTTATGACTCTCCAGTACTTGGCCTACCATATTGGTCATTTCCCCGCTAGTGATGTTGTTTGGCACATATGCTTCACTCAACACTTTCAACAAAGCATTTCTGTGTGTTTCAGAATTCTGCAGCAAAAAGAGGATGGATATCTGCGCCGGTGTCTTGTTCAGTTGGTCGATGACTGAATACTCCTTAGCCTGTACCTTTCTCCAAAGGTCATCGGGACCTGTTTCGATAAGGGGAGGCCGGTTGGCAGCCTGCTTTCTTGACTCGGCCAGATGCTCAGGGGTGTAGACCCTACCAGTTCTCATCATACCCTGTGTTGCAACAGCTTCCTCACACCTGACCTTGCCTTTCCTTCTCGCCTCGGTTATGTAATCCCAAGGAATAGCGTTTGAAAAGAATGGCGGCATGGTTGACATTGCCACCGAATTGGTGCGTCCATCCTTACTTCAAACGGAATATGTGTTTGGGGCGGCAAGACTGCGACCTCGAATGGTGTCGGTGCATTTGCTGGAGATACAAACTCAACTTCAATTGCCACTGGTGAGTTTGCAGGTGGCGCTGCTTCAAACTCAAATGGTATAGATATATTCACCTCAGCATCCTCAGATGGTTGAATCTGGACTATGATCGGTTTGAGAGTAACTGCGGGTTTCTTTGGGTTATCGCCTTCTGCGATCAACCCAATTGATCCTTCTGGATCCCAATCATCTTCTATTTCAATCATATGGATACCTCTACCCTTATGGTCTGGCAAAGGATTGTCGTTGACGTTTGAAGCGGGGTCTTTTGCCACAATAATCTTGTTTTCAATGAGAGCCTGTATTTTCTCCTTCAGAGAGCGGCATTCTTTGATGGTGTGTCCTTTCATGCCGGAATGGTACGCATAGGATTTGTTTGGGTTAAACCACTGAGAAGGGTTCTCAAGGGTGGCAGCATGGATAGGTGTGACATAACCAGCAGCTTTGAGCTTCTCATACAGCTGGTCAATGGGCTCGGCTATGGCGTTGTATTGCTTTGGAGGGCGGCGATCAAAATTGGGATGAGTTCTAGGGAAGTTTTGGCGGGCAGAGGATGATTGGTAATGGGATGGCTGGGAATTATAAGTCTGGTAAACGGGAGCGGGTTGTGAGTACGTGGACGAAGCAGGTTTATATGTGGGTGGTGGAGCTTGGAAATTTGGTGAGGGTTCTTGCTAATTCGGGGTTGGTCTGTATTTGAGAGGAGGTGTTAGATAAGTTTGGTATTTGAGTGGGGACTTGGCTCTTTGTGCAATCATTACGGCTCCCACGTCTCTCTTTTTAGACACAACACTTGACTGTAAAGCCTTGTTGGTGGCTTGCAAGGTTTCAAAATTTCTAACCATACCGCTTTTAGTACATTCTTCAATCCGCTCACCCAACTTGATGATGTCGGAGAACTTGTAGCCCTTAACCATTATTAACCGTTCATAATACTGCGGGCCTTGAGCCCGGACAAAGAACTTGTTCATCTGCTCTTCCTGTAGTGCAGGTCTGACTTTAGCGGCTTCGGACCTCCAGCGAGTAACATACTCGCGAAAGGTTTCTGTGGGTTTCTTCTTCAAATTTTGAATGTAGAACACATCTGGTGCATTCTCTGTGTTGAATCTAAACCTTTCCATAAAATCAAACGCCATGCTTACCTAGTTTGACCATTTTTTGGGGTCTCTGCTGATGTACCAAGACAGTGCGTCTCCCTTCAAACTCCTCATGAACAGCTTTATGAGGATTCTTTCATCCTTCCTAACGTCAACCAAGTTGTCGCAATAGGTCCTCAGATGGACTCTCGGATCACCGGTACCGTCAAACATTTCAAACTTTGGAGGTTTGTACCCCTCGGGCAGTTCGACATCAGGTTGGATACAAAGGTCTACATAATTCAACCCTTCAATTCCCTTGGTTCCTTCAACACCCTGGACTCGGCTGGTCAATTTCTTAGGCTCCTCGGCCAGGTTCCTGATAAGTAAGTCCTTTCCATCAAACTCGGATACCTGTGAGATAGGCGGAGTGGAGTGGGTCACAGTTTCCACATAGATGGGATTGTTATAGGTGTGGAAATTGTCCTTTGTGGGGTTTTGAGGTTCTGGGATAAGTAGTGGAGTGTTATTTGAGGTGTGGAAAGCATTACACTGCATAGGGAGAGATTGGTTCTTTGGGGGAGTGACGTGATGGTGAGGTGCGGGATAATTTTGCTGTCTTGGGATATTTTTGTGGAGGTGCGGGGTTTTGAGAATTTGTAAGGTTGACGTTGGGGACGTTGAGGGAAAATGACAAGTTGGCCAGATTCTGGACTTGATCGAGTTCTTCCTGAAACTTCAGCAATTTCTATTCAAGTGGTGACATGTTTTCATGCAGGACGTCAATACCTCGGCCATAAATGGCCTCTACCCGTTCAATCATATTCTCCTTTCTGGTGTCGCTGGACTCTTCCATCTTACTTTTGCCTTTGTCTTTTCCGTTAGGAGGACTAGGAGGAGGAGTAGGTGGAGGGACCTTGGATCTTGTGCGATAGGCTGATGATGCCAGAATACCCGAACTAACCTTTGGGGAGGGGAGTAAGAAAAAAGAAATAAAAACAAAAGGTAACCAAGTTAGTGAGGATTATGAAAAGAATATTGCGGTATTTAAACACATAATAAGGAAATATAAAACGTGTCCTAAGTGTGGAACCTCTTTATGCCCGAGGTTGGCCTAGCGACAAATTGATTTGGAGAACTTAAAATGCTAAATGCCTCATTTTATTGATAAGAAAAATAGACAAATCCCAAGATGATAGACGAAAAATAAAAGTCACTAATGGCCATTGGCCTTATTACATTGATAGAAAAATAAAGACACTCCTATCTACTTGGTCCCAGAAGGACCTTCCCCAGACTCGCCATTCTTGCTTTCCTTATACAGTTTTCCCAGCTCGCGAAGTCCCAGTGACAGGTAGGTTCTGGCTAGGTATCCCCCTGCAGCTCCCTCATCCTTCTGACAATCTTCGACTCTTTTGATGAACTTTTCTTCCAACTCGACTATAACTCGTTCCAAGTACCCCCAGCCTCTTGTTGGCGTTGATAGCCATGTCCTTCCATTCCTCGATCAGTTTCTTGTTGGACTCATGTATCTTGTGGTGGTCATCCTCATATTCCCCGATCCTTTTGCGCAGTTGGTTTTATTTGACTTGTGCCTCGTCCCTTTCATCTATAACCATGTGACCTCGGACGTACCCCGGCTGGTTCTGGCCACCCAAATCCTCTTCTAACCAACCAAGATAGAAAGGGGTACAACCGGCATGATATCTGTCTGGCCCAATGGTGTCTTTCTCAAGTATAACCTTGCAGTGCCACAGGTGCTGAGCTTGGCACTTGTGAGGACTGTCATTATTTTGAAATTCAGCTCGAAGATGGATCATCTTCTCTACCCTAGGGATGACTTTCTTCCTTCATGCTTGCCTCATGACTCGAAGAGGGACGTAAGGTTATGTCCCCCTTAGACCAATCAATATCAGAAATGATGTGTCTCGGGATCGAATGATGAATTCATCTGTCGGAAACCATTCAAACATCCATTGAACCTGCTCTTCAGTCAAGTTATCAAAAAGCTCAACCCATCCCTCAGCATTTTCCGGTTGAGCGAACATGTCAGGGATATAATTCATTCGCTTTGGCTGATGGAAAGCGATGTGTTCATCTCACATTCTGTGGTGAATGTCTTGTCGGTATTCGCCTCTTTAGAGATGTTCCATGAGCCAGAGTTGAAGTAATAAGTTGCAACCTTCGAAAATCTTTGCTCCTTGTTGACACATTTCTAAGGCCCGATATATGTCTGCAACTATCATGGGCACGATGCTAAAGTCTTGCCCATTTACCCCTTCCATTATGGTCTTAGTTACCATGGCTAGCCTGGTATGGATCCTTTCCTTCTTCATCAGGAACGCGATCAAACCCAAAAAGCAAACCATAAACACGAACACTCGGCGATGGACGTGCCCCAGAGAGGTGATAGCAAACTCGTCATGGTAGGTACGATAAGATTTGTTGTAGCCATACCTTCCGTACAAGTAGTCAAAAGGAATGTACGAATCCTCCAAACATACCAATTATGCGTCCTTTTTCAGGCTTATCATTTTGAGGAAACTTTTGCCTGTGCGGTTCTCACGCATCAACAATCCTGGAGTTTCCCATACTAAGTTAGCCAACCCTCCTATCTCTTCTATCAAAGGCATCATTTCGATGTTCCCAAAGTGGAACACGGACCTTTCATGATCCCAGAACAGGGTAGCAGCCTCTATTATCATCTTGTTAGGCTGGATTTGCAAGAGAGATGGTAGGTTACCCAAGTGTTTCCTGATGATAGCTTTGTCGCTAGAGTACAGATCCTCCCACCAACTCAACAGTCTTGGGTGGATGTTGGAGACCATGCCGAATCTGGGGACTTCGTGCCTTATTTTTCTACAAAGAAAATAAGGTTAGGCCCTTACCCCCACCGGACTCGACTATTTATCGTCAATAATTAGCAGGAAGCATTTAGTTCTCCAAATAAATGCACAGAACGTGAGGGCGTTCATTTGGGTTTAGGAAAACCTAGTGGACTTTTAGATAAGTCTGTCTTAAAATCTAACGTGCGGACGACACTTTAGCTCGACTAGGTTTGACCATGATGCATGCAACAGTGCGACAAAGTAAGGTTTCTATGGGGTTTAAGACCGGTACCCTTGAGTGGACAACTCAAGGGGGAAAGGCACAGAACCGTCGACTACACCGCTGATCGACTAGTTTTACCGCAAATAAGCCTTTCCGAATTTAGTGGGTAATAATATAGGAAGAGCGCAACCACTCATCAAGCCTTGCTACAGTGTTTTGTTTGGCACGAGCGGAGTATGAATGTTGAGCATGATTATGCAATAATAAGTATTAAAACAAGTTGTCACGTATTTGCACATTAAAGAAAGCGGTAAAAATGGTAGTAATTATTTAAAGCAGTTACAAAAGAAAACAAAGAGAAATGTCAGTTTTGTCTTTGAAGAAAAGTAAATACTTGAAGTAAATAATTAATTGCATTTTAAAGGGAGTAGGAAAGGGTGCAGGTAAAAAATAAGGGCACAAATTCACGAAACAATTTGAAATGGTAAAAGCCTGGATATCCCCATCAGAGTCGTCATGTTGTCCCCCCCTTTTTTCCCTCGCGTGATCGGGTTTATGACATTGGTTGGGACAAATCGTTCCTTTTGGGAAAGGGGTTTGCATATTTTTAAGAGTCGCCACCTAACGATTTTGACGGTGCGTTAGGGCACCTAAGGACTGCAGATAAAGGGAAAGCATACAAAGCATATAAAGGCTCAAGTATTCCTCCACACACAGTACACATAAACAGCATGTCTCATACACAAGTAAGGTCCATTTAATTCAGAATCCTAAAGCATGGTATCTGGGTGATAACACAAAGATAGATTTATTGCATAATGATGAGTGGCTAGAATTCGTGATTTTAAGCATTATATCCCTCGCATTTTATGAGC
>MDKI01016462.1:0-14967 GCA_005239505.1 Nicotiana paniculata | reverse complement strand
TTGAGTATTCTAACAGCTTGCTTGATATGTAAATTCCCTGTGGGATCGACTCTGGGCATAATATCCCGGATTATATCTACAACGCCCGCTTAGTCTTTTATTAGACATAGTTGAGCGTGATCAAATACCCTTCGCGAACGCGGCCAAGGGCCCGCGAACGCGAAGAGTAAATATCCCGGCCTGGGTTTTTACTCTACGCGAATGCGTAGAGGGAGACGCGAACGCGGAGCACTGGACAGTGCTTCTACGCGAACGCGTCCCCAGGGGTGCGAACGCGTAGAGTTAGTCTGGGGGGCTGGGTAGGTTGTTCTTCGCGAACGTGGACCTAGGCTCGCGAACACGTAGGGCAGGATTGTCAACCCTTCGCGAACGCGGCCATGGGCCCGCGAACGCGAAGGGTATTTTTGCCCAGCGATTCTTAATAGTCAAAAACAGAAACATTACGGGATTCTCACCACTGTTCTCAACCCACCTTCTTCCCCACTCTCCTTAGGCGAAATTTGAACACCTCCATCACCATAGCTCCATAGGTAAGTGATATTAACATCATTTCCTCTCACTTTCATCAACTAATCACTAGAATCTAGGCCTAAAATCATGAAAACAAAGTAGAAATTAGGGGATTTGGGTAGAGTTAGGGTTTATGGGATTTTGGGTAATTCAACCTCAATTTGAGGTTGGATTTCAAAAAAAATCATATATTTGAACTCGTGGGGGGTATGGGTGATCGGGTTTTGGTCCGAGCCTCGTGTTTGGACCAAGCGGGCCCGGGGTCGGATTTTGGTATTTTTGGAAGAATGCTAGGAATTGTATATTTAGGCTATGGGATTGTATTAATGAGTCATTATTGATGTTAATAAGTTAATTATGTCTAGATATTGTTGTTCCGGAGTTGAATTCAAAAGGAAAGGCGGTGTTAGAGGCTTGATTGCTATTTTTGGACCCGAGGTAAGTGTTTGGCCTAACCCTAGCTTGAGGGAATAGGTGTTGAGTCATATGTGCTACGTGTTATCATCATGTTCAATGTATAGGTGAGGTGACGAGTACTTATACCTTGTTATTAAGCATGCCCGTGAGTCATATCTTATGGTATATGTGTTTTCTTCGATATCCACTGTATTTATGAGGTAGCTTCTATTTTGGAGATTATTCAACTGTTGGAAATACTGAGTTGTGAACATTGTTTATTAGTTGTTAGGTTGAGGATTATTTTGGTTATGTTGTACGTTCAGTGAGATTGGTTATAGCTGGGTCCCTTGCCGGGACGGTGATATTTCTGTTATTGTTCCATTGCCGGGATGTTGTAAATTATGTTTTGTATTGTGGTTCTTCCTTGCCAAATTGTTGTTCTAATTATTTTTGGGTAAGGAAGAGTTTAATGCACGAAGGGTGATGTCGTGTCATTATTCATATTAAAAGCATGAAGGTTAATGATGTGCCGATATAGTGAGGTAAAAGCACGACGGGTGATGTCGTGCCATTGTTTATATTAAAAGCACGAAGGTTAATGTCGTGCCGATATTGTGAGGTAAAAGCACGAAGGGTGATGTCGTGCACTTGTCTTAGTGAGAATGAGAGTAAAACACGAAGGGTGATGCCGTGCACTTTTTTTGGTGAGTATGAGAGTAAAGTACGAAGGGTGATGTCGTGCACTTGTCTTGGTGAGAATGAGAGTAAAGCACTAAGGGTGATGTCGTGCACCTGTTTATTTCCCTGTTGATATTCTGATACTAGACGGTTGCCATATTCTATTACTCAATAAGTGTTTTTCCCTCTGTACCCTGGCATGTTCTTCCCGTATCTGTTCTTAACTGTTTAGTTCCTGCCGTTATTTCTATTATATATTATTGAATTGCATAGGTGTTTATTATTTGTCATGTCCTAGCCTCGTCACTACTTCGCCGAGGTTAGGCTCGGCACTTACTATGTACATAGGGTCGGTTGTACTGATGCTACACCTGCACTTCTTTATGTTGTGCAGATTACAGTACCGGACCCGGTGGACAGTGATCGAGGGAGTGTCCTTCAGTCCACAGGCGACAGTGAGGTAGTCCTGCAGGCGTCCGCAGGCCTTGGCGTCACCTCGTACCTCATTCCTCTTTATTTTTGTCATCTCTTGTACTTCCGAGATAGTTGTATTGTTTTGTTCAGACTCTGTTTCTAGTAAAAATCTTAGAATGTTCGTGAATTTATGACACCAGTCTTGGGGGATGTTTAAGGAAATTTTTGTACGAATTATTATTTAAGATGTTTAATTTCTTACCTTCCGCTTTCTCATATTTAATTTTTCTTATATGTATCTTTTAAAAATGCTAAGCAGTAAAGGAATAAATCGGATTTACTAGTAACGTTTGGCTTGTCTAGCAAGTTAAATGTTAGACGCCATCACGGCCTGAAGGTGGGATTTCGGGTCGTGAAAAGTTGGTATCAGAGCTCTAGGTTGCTTAGGTCTCACAATTCATGGATAAACTTGTAGAGTCTGATGGATCGGGACGGAGACGTCTGTACTTATCCCCCAGAGGATGCAAGGTTAGGAATAACTTCACATTTCTTCTTCTCTGTCGTGCGGTTTGAATTCTAAATGCTAACTGATTTTCTATTCTATTCTCTCGCAGATGGCGAGAACGCGTGCTTCCTCATGTACTGATCAGCAGCCGGATCTTCCTGTTACAGCTCCTATGAGGGGCTGAGGCCGAGGCCGTGTTAGAGGTCGAGGCAGAGCCAGGGCTCAACCCAGAGCAGCATCAGCAGCGGAGGACCCACAAGTAGACTTTGTCGGTGAGGTTCCTGCGCAGACAGTTCCAGTTGGGCCAGATCAGGTCACAGAGGGGTTCATTCCCACCCCAGTCCTTCAGGACGCTCTGGTCCGTTTAGTGGGCCTTATGGAGAGCGTGGCTCAGGATGGTCTTCTTCCTACTGCACCAGCCGTATCTCATGCTGGGGGAAGGACCCAGACTCCTGCTACCCGCACACCAGAGCAGCTAGCTCCTCAGTTCCAGACTCCAGCACCTCAGGCATCTGGAGCAACTCAGCCGGGTTTAGTGGCACAGGCAGTTGAGGGGGCAGCCATGTCTGCCGATGCTTTGTGGAGGTTGGATCGGTTCACCAAGATATTTTCTACTACATTTATTGGTGCATCATCAGATGATCCCCAGGATTTCTGGGACAATTGCTATGAGGTTCTTCAGAACATGGGCATTGTGGAGTCCTATGGAGTTGATTTTGCTACATTCCGTCTTTCTGGTACCGCCAAGACTTGGTGGAGAGATATTTCTTGACCAGGCCAGCTGGTTCTGCACCATTGACTTGGGCTCAGTTCTCCGAGTTGTTCATGGAGAAGTTTCTAATAGTTACTCAGAGGGAGGGTCTTCGGAGGCAATTTAAGCGCCTCCTTCAGGGATCTATGACTGTTACACAGTATGAGACCAGGTTCATTACTTTGGCCCGACATGCTATCATGATACTCCCCATTGATCATGAGAGGGTGAGGAGGTTTTATTGACGGTCTAGCTCGGCCTATTAGACACCAGATGGCCAGAGAGGCAGGTACTGATATTTCATTCCAGGAGGCGGCCAATGTGGCCAGGCGTATTGAGATGGTCTTATCACAGGGCAGTGGTCAGGGGTCTGACAAGATACCTCGCTATTCCGGTCATCTCAGTGGTGCCTCATATGGAGGCAGAGATTCTTTTGGCAGAGGTCATCATCCTAGGCCATTCCAGTCGGCGCTTCGGGGACAGTTTCAGGGCCAGCAGCCTCAGCAACAGAGGGCTTGTTACTCTTGTGGCGATCCAGGGCACATTGCTAGGTATTGCCCCCGAGCTTCTGGTAGTTCTCAGCATCAGGGCTCTCATGCTATGATTCCCGCACCAGGTGTACCCCCACCCCCTCAGCCAGCTAGGGGTGGAGGTTGATGTGCCAGGGGTAGAGGTCAGGCTCATAGAGGTGGAGGACATGCCACGATAGGTAGAGGTCAGGCCGCAGTAGGTCGACCCAGAGACGATCAGATTGGAGGGGCTCAGCCCCGGTGCTATGCTTTTCCTGCCAGGCCTGATACTGAGGCTTCTGATGCAGTTATTACAAGTATGGTTTCAGTTTGCAGCCGAGAGGCTTCGGTGTTATTTGATCCGGGTTCTACATTCTCCTATGTGTCTTCATATTTTTCCCCTTGTTTGAGTATGCCCCTTGATTCCTTGAGTATTATTGTGCATGTGTCTACGCCGGTGGGTGATTCTATAGTGGTAGATCGAGTCTACCGTGCTTGCTTAGTATTCCTGGGTGGTTTGGAGACTCAGGTTGATCTTTTGCTTCTGGATATGGTTGAATCCGATGTTATATTGGGGATGGATTGGTTATCCCCCTATTATGCTATTCTGGACTATCATGCCAAGACAGTGACCTTGGCTTTGCCAGGGGCGCCTCGTTTGGAGTGGAAGGGAACTCCTAGTCATTCTTCGGGTAGAGTTATTTCTTATATGAAGGCTCGGCGCATGGTTGGAAGGGTTGTTTGGCATATTCGTCCTATGTTCGTGATTCTAGCCAAGGTTCCTTCCCTGGAGTCTGTGCCCGTGGTCCGTAAGTTTCCATAGGTATTCCCTGCTGACCCGCTGGGTATGCCACCCGACTGGGATATTAATTTTTGTATTGAGTTAGCTCAGGGCACCCAGCCTATTTTTACTCCGCCGTATCGTATGGCCCCGCCAGAGTTGAAGGAGTTGAAAGATCAGTTGCAGGATTTGTTGGATAAAGGCTTCATTAGGCCTAGTGTTTCTCCTTGGGGTGCTCCAGTATTGTTTTTCAAGAAGAAGGATGTCTCGATGAGGATGTGTATTGACTACCGGCAATTGAATAAGGTTACTATTAAGAACAAGTATCCTTTGCCGAGGATTGATGATCTGACCAACTTCAGGGTGCTTCAGTGTTTTCCAAGATTGACTTGAGATCTGGTTACCATCAGTTGAGGATTAATGCATCTGATGTCCCTAAGACATCCTTTCGCACTCGTTACGGGCATTATGAGTTCTTGGTGATGTCATTTGGGCTGACAAATGCCCCCGCTGCTTTCATGGAGTTGATGCACCGAGTGTTCAGGACTTATTTGGACTCATTTGTGATTGTTTTCATTGATGATATATTGATATACTCTCGCATTCGAGAGGAGCATGAGCAGCACCTTGGAGTCTTCCTCCAGACTGTAAGGGATAGTTAGTTGTATGCCAAATTCTCCAAGTGTGAGTTTTGGTTGAGTTTGGTTGCATTTCTAGGCCATGTGGTATCGTCAGAGGGTGTTCAGGTGGATCCCAAGAAGATTTCAGCAGTCAGAGATTGGCCTAGACCCACCTCAGCTTCAGAGATCCAGAGTTTCTTGGGCTTAGCATGTTATTATCGCCGGTTTGTGGACGCTTTTCATCCATTGCAGCCCCGATGACCAGGTTGACTCAGAAGAGTGCCCAATTCAGGTGGTCTAATGAGTTCAAGGCGAGCTTTCAGAAGCTCAAGACAGCCTTGACCACGGCACCAGTGTTGGTTTTGCCCACCGGTTCAGGATCATATACCGTGTATTGTGATGCTTCACGGGTTGGGCTTGGTGCAGTGTTGATGCAGGATGGCAAGGTTATAGCCTATGCTTCTCATCAGTTGAAGGTCCATGAGAAGATCTATCCAGTTCATGAATTGGAGTTAGCAGCTACTGTACATGCATTGAAGATTTGGAGGCATTACTTGTATGGTGTGCCATGTGAGGTGTTCACGGATCATAAGAGCTTACAATATTTGTTAAACAGAAGGAGTTGAACATGAGACGGAGGAGATAGCTAGAGTTGCTGAAGGATTATGATATTACCATTATTTATCATCCGGGGAAGGCCAATTTGGTGGCCGATGCTTTGATTCGGAAGTCAGCTAGTATGGGTAGTCTTGCCTATTTATCAGTCGGAGAGCGACCTCTTGCTTTTGATGTTCAGGCGTTAGCCAACCGATTTTTGAGATTGGAGGTTTCTGAGACTGGCAGTGTTTTGGCCCATATTGTAGCCCGTTCTTCTTTGTATGACCGTATTCGGGCCAGACAATATGATGATCACCATTTATGTGTTCTTAGATATAGAGTCAGGCACGGAGATTCCAAGCAGGTTACGGTTGATTTTGAGGGAGTTTTGAGGATGCAAGGACAGATTTGTGTACTTGATGTGGATGGTATTCGGGAGTTGATACTACAGGAGGCCCACAGTTCCCGATATTCTATTCATCCGGGTGCCGCAAAGATGTACCAGGACTTGCAACGGCATTATTGGTGGCGTAGAATGAAGAAAGATATTGTAGCTCATGTAGCTCGGTGCTTGAACTGTCAACAGGTTAAGTACGAGCTTTGATGCAGCAAATTCAGCTTCCCGAGTGGAAGTGGGAGCGTATCACCATGGACTTTGTAGTTGGACTCCCACGGACTCATAGGATGTTTGATGCAGTATGGGTCCTTGTGGATAGGCTGACCAAGTCAACGCACTTCATTCCAGTATCAGTTTCGTATTCAGCAGAGAAGTTGGCAAGGATCTATATGAGAGAGATTGTTAGACTGCATGGTGTGCCCATCTCCATTATATCATACCGAGGTACTCAATTTACCTCCCATTTCTGGAGAGTATTTCAGCGAGAGTTGGGCACCCAGATTGAGTTGATCACTGCATTTCATCCTCAGACGGGCGGACAGTCCGAGCGTGCTATTCAGATTTTGGAGGATATGTTGCGAGCTTGTGTTATTGACTTTGGAGGTTCATGGGACTAGTTCTTGCCTGTAGCTGAGTTTGCCTACAACAACAGCTATCGGTCGAGCATTCGGATGGCTCTGTATGAGGCATTGTACGGTAGACGGTGTCGGTTTCCAGTCGGATGGTTTAGATTGTTGGGTTCTGAGTTAGTCCAGGATGCCTTGGACAAGGTGAAGATCATTCAGGATAGACTTCGTACAGCTCAGTCCAGGCAGAAGAGTTATGTGGATCGCAGAGTTCGAGATTTGGCATTTATGACAGGCGACCGGGTATTTCTTCGAGTGTCGCCCATGAAGGGCGTGATGAGATTCGGTAAGAAGGGCAAGTTGAGCCCTAGGTACATTGGTCCATTTGAGATTCTGTACAAGGTACGAGAGGTGGCCTACATACTTTCCTTTCCACCTAGTTTGTCAGTCGTGCATCCAGTATTTCACGTGTCTATGCTCCGGAGGTATATTGCGGACCCATCTCATGTACTTGACATCAGTGGTGTCCAGTTGGACAAGGATTTGTCTTATAAGGAGGAGTCGGTAGCCATATTAGATCGGCAGGTGCGACAGTTGAGATCGAAGAGTTATCCTTCGGTTCTTGTTCAATGGAGACGTGAGCCTGTTGAGGCAGCTACTTGGGAGTCCGAGCCTGATATGCGGAGCCGTTATTCCCACCTTTTCCCCGTTTCAGGTACTTTTCTATGATCTTTCGAGGACGAACGGTTGTTTTAGAGGTGGAGATTGTGATGACCCAAAAGGTCATCTTGTATAATTTAGCAAACACTGTGTTTCGAGACCCTGAAAGCCTCTGTTAATCTCACCTCTATGTGCGTGCACATCCCGAGCGCGTAGCCGGGAAATCTATATGTAGAAATGTATGAACTGTTGAATTTATGATAATTAATGGAATAAAGTTGACTTTGGTCAATAATTTTGGTAAACGGATACGGACCCGTGATTTGACAGTCCCGGAGGGTCCGTGAGAAAATATAGGACTCGGGCGTATTCCCGGAATCGAATCCCGAGGTCCCAAGCCCGAGAAATGAATTTTTTTTAAAAATTGTTTTCTGAAAATAAGAAAGACTTTTGAAAATGAACTTTGATGTGAAATCTATGTTACCAGGCCCGTATTATGGTTCCGATGCTCGGAACAGGTTCAATATGTGTTACGTGAGTTATCTGTAAAATTTGAAAAGAAACAGACTTGGTTTGACGTGTTTCGGATCAAAATTGGAGAATTTAGAAGTTTATGAAGTTTGAGAAAATTCTATAGATTTTTGAGTTTAATTTATTGGTTTTGATGTTATATTAGTGGTGTAATTAGTCGAATAAGTTCGTAGGATGATTTTGAAGTCGTGCGTCTATTTGTTTTTGGGCCCCGAGAGCTCGAGTGAGTTTCGGGTAGTTAACGGGGTGTATAAAGTAGAAAAACCTGGTGTTTTTGATGTTTTGCTGGTGTCTGGTGTGATACCTTTCCGAACGCGGGCAAGGGACAGCGAACGCGAAGGGTAAATATCTTGGCCTGGGTTTTTACTCTACACGAACGCGTAGAGGGAGACGCGAACGCGGAGCACTGGACAGTGCTTCTACGCGAACGCGTCCCCAAGGATGCGAACGCGTAGAGTTAGTCTGGGGGGATGGGTAGGTTGTTCTTCGTGAATGCGGCCCTAGGCTCACGAACACATAAGTCAGGATTGTCAACCCTTCGCGAACGCGGCCATGGGCCCGCGAACGCGAAGGGCATTTTTGCCCAGTGATTTTTAATAGTCAAAGGCAGAAACATTACGGGATTCTCACCACTTTTCTCAACCCACCTTCTTCCTCACTCTCCTTAGGCAAAATTTGAAGACCTCCATCACCATATCTCCATTGGTAATTATTCTTAACATCATTTCCTCTCACTTTCATCAACTAATCACTAGAATCTAGGCGTAAAATCATGAAAACAAAGTAGAAATTAGGGGATTTGGGTAGAGTTAGGGTTTATGGGATTTTGGGTAATTCAACCTCAATTTGGGGTCATATTTCAATACAAATCATATATTTGAACTCGTGGGGGGTATGGGTGATCGGGTTTTGGTCCGAGCCTCGTGTTTGGACCAAGCGGGCCCAGGGTCAGATTTTGGTATTTTTGGAAGAATGCTAGGATGTATATTTAGGCTATGGGATTGTATTAATGAGTCATTATTGATGTTAATAAGTTAATTATGTCTAGCTATTGTTGTTACGGAGTTGAATTCAAAAGGAAAGACGATGATAGAGGCTTGATTGCTATTTTTGGACCCGAGGTAAGTGTTTGGCCTAACCCTAGATTGAGGGAATAGGTGTTGATTCATATGTGCTACGTGTTATTATCATGTTCAATGTATAGGTGAGGTGACGAATACCTATACCTTGTTATCAAGCATGCCCGTGAGTCATATCTTATGGTATATGTGTTTTCTTCGATATCCACTATATTTATGAGGTAGCTTCTATTTTGGAGAATATTCAATTGTTGGAAATACTGAGTTGTGAACACTATTTATTAGTTGTTCGGTTGAGGATTATTTTGTTTATGTTGTACGTTCAGTGAGATTGGTTATAGCTGGGTCCCTTGCCGAGACGGTGATATTTCTGTTATTATTCCCTTGTCGGGATGTTGTAAATTATGTTTTGTATTGTGGTTCTTCATTGTTGTTCTGATTATTGTTGGGTAAGGAAGAGTGTAATGCGCGAAGGTTGATGTCGTGCCATTATTCATATTAAAAGCACGAAGGTTAATGTCGTGCCGATATAGTGAGGTAAAAGCACGAAGGGTGATGTCGTGCCATTATTCATATTAAAAGCACGAAGGTTAATGCCGTGTCGATATTGTGAGGTAAAAGCACGAAGGGTGATGCCGTGCACTTGTCTTAGTGAGAATGAGAATAAAACACGAAGGGTGATGCCGTGCACTTATTTTGGTGAGTATGAGAGTAAAGCACGAAGGGTGATGTCGTGCACTTGTCTTGGTGAGAATGAGAGTAAAGCACTAAGGGTGATGTCGTGCACCTGTTTATTTCCCTGTTGATATTCTGATACTAGAAGGTTGCCATGTTCTATTACTCAATAAGTGTTTTCCCCTCTGTACCCTGGCATGTTCTTCCCGTATCTGTTCTTAATTGTTTACTTCCTGCCGTTATTTCTATTATATATTATTGAATTGCACAGGTGTTTATTATTTGTCGTGTCCTAGCCTCGTCACTACTTCGTCGAGGTTAGGCTCGGCACTTACTCAGTACATGGGGTCGGTTGTACTGATGCTACACCTGCACTTCTTTATGTTGTGCAGATTATGGTACCGGACCCGGTGGACGGTGATCGAGGGAGTGTCCTTCAGTCCACAGGCGACACTAAGGTAGTCCTGCAGGCGTTTGCAGGCCTTGGCGTCACCTCGTACCTCATTCCTCTTTATTTCTGTCATCTCTTGTACTTCCGAGACAGTTGTATGGTTTTGTTCAGACTTTGTTTTTAGTAAAAATCTTAGACTGTTCGTGAATTTGTGACACCAGTCTTGGGGGATGTTTAAGGAAATTTTTGTATGAATCATTATTTAAGATGTTGAATTTCTTACTTCCGCTTTCTCATATCTTATTGTTCTTATATGTCTCTTTTAAAATGCTAAGCAGTAAAGGAATAAATCGAATTTACTAGTAACGTTTGGCTTGTCTAGCGAGTTTAATGTTAGACGCCATCACGACCTGAAGGTGGGATTTCGGGTCGTGACACCTTGCCAAAGGGACATTTTCCCATATTGGAGGAAGAAAAGGCTTTTGATGGGTATATATTCAATTGATCTTCTTCTAGCTCTTAAAGAGTTGAGAAGAAGGCAACCCTCGCGCCGTCGTTGTCGCTCGGCTCGGTTTCGGCTTATTTGGTCAAAGATCGATTGATTCGGATTTGGATATGGTCAAAGATCGATTGATTGATTAATCTTTTTGGACAAAATTCATTTCAAATTATTTAATTAATAATTTTAATAATTAATGAAAATTCATTTTGGAATAACCCATGACCCGCGACCCGGTCCGGTAAGGTCTGGTCCATTTATCCCGGATTATTTTAAATCTATTTTTTTAATTTTCCCGCAATATTCACACCTGTTCCAACAGTTATTGCTGTTCTGATAGGTTGCAAACCTTTTCAGAATCAGTGCAAAATGGTCTATAAATATGCCTTGAATCCCAAAATTTTTACTTATTAAATTTTCTGATTATCTTCTTCTTCTTCTGCACAATATTTTCAGTGTGTTTTATGACCATTGAGTTGTTCGCCGTTCACCGGAGTTTTTGGTATCAATACACTGGTGAGTTAAATCGTTCTATTCTGGGAGGATAATATTCCAACACCTCGGGTACTTGAGGGGAATAATTTCCTTAAGGACACATTGTGTATTCAGTGAGCTCGATTTATTCCTATACTATTTTCAGAATTTATTTCGTTAAACTAGTGTTACTAACTTTCTGTTTCTATTTATATTTCAGAAAGTTTAATGGTTTTGTTGTTTATTACAGCAATACAGATTCATTAAGAAACTCTAGTAATCGTTGTTGGATTTCAAAGCTTTGACAAATAAAATTTCTGTATACGATGCTGGAGTTTTTACTTATAGCAAAATCTTCGAATTCTAACATCATATGCTTGAGTTTTACCGTTAGAAGGTTCGAATTCCAGTAATCATTACATCATAAGTAGGGAAATTTTTGTATGTAATTCATTTTCGCATTAAATAGTGGCTATGTTTTCATTACGTTTTAAAATGTAGCTAAAATATATTTGGCCAAACTCGTTTTGGCCCAAACGTCCCAACTGGGGGTATAATGGTAACTTCGCACAGATTTTAAGGGCATAATTGATAGTTAGTCATTTTCGTTTTCCAGATATACCCTTTAGTATTTCTTATTGTTTTTCCTCTAATTCTCTCTCATTAGTTTATTGATCTTACCTTCCCCATGCTTCTTTCACATTTACACATGAATGTACACTATTTTTGATAAAGCAATTTATACTCATATACATGTATTATACCATTTAAACGAAATACACTAAAATACATGCATAGTATACTAAAAAAAATACGATTAAATTACTGTATTTCCATATCTATATTACTGTATCACTAAACTAAAAAAATACTATATACTTTCCAACCCTAACACTTAAATATAGAGTGGTTCAACCAAGAAGTTTTTACAGCCCCCATTGACATTTCTAAGTAGTATTGGTATATGCCGTGTGTTAATTTTGTGTTAAACACTATTCTCTTAATTTTTTGTTAATATTATGTACTATTATGTTAATGCCATTTTGTGTTGCAAATTCTGCTATTTATCATGCAAATTTTGTTGTTTGTTAATGCCATTTTGAGTTGCAAATTCTGTTATTTTTTATTATTTATATTGTGGCAGTTATTTTCTGTTAATATATGAAAATTTTGATGTTTGTCTGTTATTAGACAGCTTAATGTTTCCCTCTCATTTTTTTGGCACAAAAAAAGAGAGACAAATAATTTGATATGGGTTTACTCTTGTAATATTTGTATGAAACGTAAACAAAACTAATTGTGGCAGTTGTAATGGAGGTTTTTAAATTGACATAAACTGACAAAATAACTACCACAATATAAATAATAAAAAATAAAATTAAAAAAAAACTGACAAAATAACTGCCACAATTTGTTCAAAAGTGTAGGTATTAGTTTTTTTCTCTAAGGATTGTGATTGTTAATAAATGATACGAAGGAGTAAAAAAAACTGCCACAATATGTCAATTCCGATCCCCTCCTCAAGGTAGTTATAAAACTTACTGATTTCCTTTTGCATATTAAAGTAAAAAATGTACAGTCTATTTTTACTAAAAAGAACTTGAAAAGTCATGAGTTTGGTTGTTTTAAGGTAGCTAATTCTTTTACAAATACAAAAATCATAGATTTAATAGAAGAAAACTGGAAAATAAAAAAATAATCATTATCGTATATAACATAGAAGTATAGATTGGACAAATAGGTATTTTCAATGCAACTAAGCACATAATTTTTCAGTTAGTATAAATAAAGTATAAAAACATTATGATAATCATCGTGTAAGGAATGAATTAGTTTTCTATTTTATTGGACAATAAAAAAAATTTAATTTTAATTTATCAAGATTCTAATATAAATATTTTATGTAAAAAATGAGGTTAAGTTTGAATGATAACCATCGTGTATGACCGTATCGTATTAAACTATATAAACGGCTATTATATTACTATGAATCACAACGATGTAATTATCATAGGTCATATGACTATAACAACTTTACTCGGTCGAATTACTTAGTTGCCATTGGTCAATACGTATGACCTTAATGTATGAACTATATAAACGGCTATAATATTACTATAAATCGCAACGATGTAATTATCATAGGTCATGGGACTACTACAACCTTAGCCGGTGAACTTGTACGGTTGCCATTGGCCTATACGTATGACCTTAACGCATGAAACTATATAAACGGCATTACATTTATGAATCGCAACGATGTAATTATCATAAGTCATATGACTAAAATAACTTTACTCTGTGGAATTACTTAGTTGCCATTGGCCGATACGTATGACCTTAATAACACCTATATGTTGGCTACTATATACATATATATATATATATATATAGACGTTCAATGTATATATATATATAAAGCGCAACAATATTTCATAACTAAATTTATAATTATATCCCAAATATAATTATTGGTTTTAAAATTAAAATCACAACTTTTTTGTCATCAATCAATATTATATATATGGTCAATGCGGACTACATATGCAGAATATAGATATTAATTAGGTTCCAAAATTTCCTTTTATTAAACTTTATGGTCATATTTACACATACAAAAAACTTTTAATACCCTCTCACACACACAAAATTTCATAGATTGGTCGTGTTTGTGTATATATAAGTTTATATACACATTCACACACACAAAATATTTTAATACCCTCACTCTTACACAAAACCCTAGAAACAAACCATGGACCCCTCTCCCAGCGCTGCCAGATGATCCCCATCCGACTACTCTTCCAGTGATAACGACGAAGAAACAAATCTAACATTTGAAGTGCGTATGAAAGATTCATACATCAAGCAAAATTATATGGTAAGTGAGATTTTTTTATAAAATTTTGTTTTCAAATACAATCTGCTTTTCGATCCAAAAATACAAACGTTGCTTTTATTTTAGAAAATAACTTTGGACAAGAAGCAGAAACTGATTTAGTTGTATTAAAATCTCAAACAATTTTTTTTTCTTTTTGTTTGCAGCATATTCCAAAACGAATATGCAATTACATTCCTGAATCAATGGTCGGCGTTGTTCTTCAATATGGCAGCAGAGAGTTTCTTATGGGAATTAACATTGGTAAACGACGATTGATGAACGACGGATGGAAAAATTTTGTGATAATTAATGATATAAGGCGGGTTGTTTTGTTAAATTTGAGTTGGTTGAAATTGAAGAACTGTATGTTGTCTTCAAAGTGCAAGTGAAAGGGCAAGGAACTTCAGAAGATCCGGTTGAAATTAACTAGTTTGTAGGTTATGTTTGTTGGAAATCCATGTTTGTGTTGTTTTTTCACTTTTGTTATTTTTAATTTAATTTTCATCCAGTAATGTGTACGTTTTGTTATAAATATTAATGTAATTAAATTTTCCGTTTGTTATAATTTTAATTTTTTTTAGCGTTTCAGTATAGTATCATGGTTGGAATATAATATTCATGCAAATACAAACCCTAACTATATGGTGGGAATGTGAATAGTGTTTCATTCAAAAGGTTGATATGTGAATAGTGTTAGTATTAAATTGTATTTAATATTTACTTGAAATTCGAAATAATAAATACAATTCAACTCACTCCATTAATTCAACTTTCAACATTAATTCAACTCCTACCATTAATAACATTTGAAGTATTTTATTTTGAAATTTTAATCTGCATCTTGGTTTCTTTACTATAATTTTTTTTTAATCATTTAAAAAATCCGAAATGGTAGAGTAAATGATGCATTGGGAAGTTAAATGGGTTGATATGTTATTAATTTGTAAAAGTAAATGCTATATTGGGTAGTTAAATGAGTTGGTTTGGTTTTTTTTTTCTTTTGGTAAAATCTACACTGCATTGGCAGTGTAGTTGTTGTATTTCATGTAA
>ML312353.1:0-43790 GCA_005239505.1 Nicotiana paniculata | reverse complement strand
ATATATATATATATATATATATATATATATATATATATATATATATATATCCGCAACAATATACATTAATATATGGATCGGGCTGCACGCCGCAACATTATACATATTGGAACGGGCTGTACGCTGCAACAATATAGCGCTTGGGCTGTAGGAGCCCCTCTGGAGTTTGTACACCCCCAGCGGGCGCAGTCGACTATTAAATGGATCAGGCTACACGCCGCAGCGTATGTTATATGGATCGGGCTACACGCCGCAACACTATATCTATATATATATATATATATATATATATATATATATATATATATAACATGGTACTCATGGTACTTGTTGAGTACAAGTGTTTAGTGTGAGCATGAGATACTGATAGTGGAGTCACGAGTGACTAAGAGGCTTGCCGTAGATGCTTTATTTGTGAGTGATACTGTGCCCGAGGGACTTATATTTTATGAAACTACTGTTTTCATAAAATATTCGGAATATAGATTCCTGACTTGATTTTAAATGTTGGAAAAATGTTTTTATACTAGATTTTAAATGGAAACTGGAGTTTTATTAAATATTCAGAATAAAGATTCCTGACTTGATTTATTTAATTTCCACTGTTACTTATTATATGGATTTATAGGATTTCTAAAATGCTCGTCACTACACTCAAGTTTTTAGTTACTTTGATTACTTACTGAGTTGGCGTACTCACGTTACTCCCTGCACCTTTGTGTGCAGATCTAGGTACCAGACGATCTCACTAGTTGATTTCGGACGTGCTTGGAGTTGTTCGAGGATCGAGGTAGCTGCTCAGCGTCCCCAACTCACCTCCTTTCCTTTCCTCATTTTATAGTTTATTCTTTCGTACTTCTGACTTTTGTAGTAGCAAGTCACCTTATTGTACATTGTATTTATAGTCCTAGATGCTCATGACAGTTGGCTCCAGGTTTTGGGGTAGTGTATAAATTGTTTATCTCATTTTGCTGTTTTAATCTGCTAATTTTGGAAATTATGATAGTATGTAATGGTTGGCTATCCCAGTTCCATGATAGGCGCTATCCCGGCCGGCTTAGGATTTGGGGTCGTGACATTTTGCATAAATAATGTAATTAAGCATACATGGGCTATTATTGAAAAATGTGCAATTTTAGCCTTAAAAATACAAATGTAATTATGAAAAATGCACTCAAATTTTTTAAAACCTTGTAGGGGTATAAATGATAAGTTTTGGATGATTACATCATCACAAAATAATTTGGAGGATAATTATTGGATATTTATATAATGAAATGCAGAAATAAATTGATTTAAAGTCTTTAAAAATTATGAAAAAATATGAAAAAAATACGTGTGCATGCTTGTAAATCAAATGATGATACATATGCACTATTTTGAAAATATATAAATATATTTGAAAAATATGAGGAAAAAATTGGGTATCAACAACTGCCCTTCTTTACCCGGGAAGGATGAAAGAGTTGTCGGGTAAAGAAATGATGACTGATTTTGACCGAATACGGTGATTTGAAAAAATATAGGTTGTACCCTAGTCTCTGAGCTGCCTACATATCCCTGATTTTACAGGAATCAGGCCATGTGTAGTTCTTGATCCAATGGTGGAATGAACCGATGGAGTTGTTGTAAGAACGGACAAAATATTCTGGATAGGACAAATCGAGATTGAGAATGTTTATGGATATTTGAGCGGGTATCAGATGGGAATGTCCAACGGATGGTGCTCGGTTACGTTTGAAATAATTGAAGAGTATGAACGTTGAATGGAAACTAGAGCAAAGATTGCTCCAGGTAGGAGAACAGTTACTTCCTAGATCACCTGCAAATTCAAAATACGATGCGTGCATACATATTATCGCATAAATTTAAACATGATGCAAATTCCCTCCGGACCATGGAGATTGTCTTTGGATGGTGAGGATGATGTCCTTAGACCATGACGTCCCGGGCCATGTATTGTGAGAAAGGGGATTCGCAGGAGATGAAATGATGCTCTCAGCCCATGAGGATGATGCCTCTTACCATGATGCCTTTGAATAATGATGTGCAGTATTAAGAAATCCTCAGGCTGGCATGGTGTCTCCCGACTATGAGGATGATGCCTTCGGACTATGACGCCTTCAGACAAATTGGCTATGTATCATCCCATGAGATGCAGAGACATGATGCTTGAGATGAAACAAGATAGAGCTTAGTCTTGTGTAAGATCGGAGGCAGAGTTTACCCTCGAGAGAAGAGAATAATGCAAGGTTTTGGAATAGCAACATTTGTGGTTATGCAAGGAGAGAAAATGCTTAGTCTCGTGCAAGATTGGAGACAATGCTTAGTCTCAGCAGGGATGGAAGAACTTAGTCTTATGCAGTTGAGGAGGCATGGATTAGCCTCATGCAAATTTGGAGACAATGCTTAGTCTCATGCAATGAGAAGGCAGTGCTTAGCCTTATGCATTTGAGGAGGCAGGGCTTAGCCTCATGCAAGGTTGAGACAATGCTTAGTCTCATACAGGGAAGGCATATCTTAGCTTTATGCAGTTGAGGAGGCAGGGCTTAGTCTCATGCAATGGGAAGGCAGAGCTTAGCCTTATGCAATTAAGGAGGCAGGGCTTTGCCTCATGCAAAGATTTGAGACAATGCTTAGTCTCATGCAATGGGAAGGCAGAACTTAGCCTTATGCAATTATGGAGGTAGGGCTTAGCCTCATGCAAATATTTGAGACAATACTTAGTCTCATGAAATGGGAAGGCATAGCTTAGCCTTATGCAATTAAGGAGGCAGGGCTTTGCCTCATGCAAGATAGAGACAGTGCTTAGTCTCATGCAATGGGAAGGCAGTCTTAGCCTTATTCAATTAAGGAGGCAGGGCTTAGCCTCATGCAAAGATTTGAGACAATACTTAGTCTTATGCAATGGGAAGGTAGAGCTTAGACTTATGCAATTAAGGAGGCAGGGCTTAGCCTCATGCAAGATGGATACAGTGCGTAGTCTCATGCAATGGGAAGGAAAAGCTTAGCCTTATGCAATTAAGGAGGTAGGACTTAGCCTCATGCAAAGATTTGAGACAATGCTTAGTCTCATGCAATGAATAGATAATAAGTGATATCGGAGTATTTCTTAGCCGGAGATGAGTTTGGTAGCTTTGTTGTTGTGAAGACAGTGATTCTAAGGTGCGCACGTACTAGCGGCTATCTTTTGTTCCTGCATTCAAAGAAAAATTATGAGTTTTGCGGGGGAGGTTAGTTCGTGCCTTTGTCTTCTTGCTTTGCTCTGCTCCGCATCGAAATTCTGTTCGAGTTACCATGGGTAGCATCTGGCCAAAAAATAATAGTTTTCGAAAAATATGCATGCATAGTTATTCAAAACATAGTAATATGCATTTTTTTAAAAAAATAAATCAATTAGATAAACCGGTAACTATGACACTATCATAGACATTGCGACCTTCTTGCCATAGAATTTTGAGGGTCCTCCTCAAAATTTTTCCCCAGTTATCCAGACGAATTTCTAGTTGTTTCGCACGTGGAGCCATTGGCTGAACTTGCTTCAGAATTTTGAGGGTCCTCCTCAAAATTCTGCCCCAGTTCCTGGTTATGGGAAAAAAGAAAATTTTATTATATTGTGACCGAACCCACAGCGCTTCCTACGTATCCCCTCTTAAATGGGAATCAGGTCAAGCATAGTTCAATTACATCATGTGAAGAAACGCAAACAGTTTAAACAAAATAGCTTTTGACTGCGTCTGAGTTGATAGGATTTGGCCAAATTTCTCCATCCATTTCTGCGAGTATGAGTTCTCCTCATGTTAGTACCCTGTGAACCATGTAAGGTCCTTGCCAGTTGGGTGTGAATTTTCCTTTGGCTTCATCCTGATGTGGGAAGATCCATTTCAGCACTAGCTGCCCCGGTGTGAACATTCTGGGTTTGACCCTTTTGTTGAAAGCTCTGGACATTCTGTTCTGATAAAGCTGACCATGACATACTACATTAATTCTTTTCCCGTAGATGCGAGCTAATTGTTCATATCGACTTCTTACGCACTCTGCATCACTGAGTTCAGCTTCCTGTAAAATTCTCAAGGAAGGAATTTCTACCTCGGCGGGAATGACGACTTCAGTACCGTAGACCAATAGATAAGGAGTTGCCCCGGTTGACGTGCGGACTGTGGTACGGTATCCCAATAAGAAAAATGGTAATTTCTCATGCCACTACTGGTGATTCTCTACCATCTTCCTTAGTATCTTCTTAATGCTCTTGCTGGCGGCCTCCACGGTTCCATTCATTTGGGGCCGGTATGCTGTGGAGTTTCTGTGCTTGATTTTGAATGTCTCGCACATGGATTTCATTATATCACTATTGATATTGGCGGCATTGTCAGTGATGATGGATTCTGGAACCCTGAATCGGCAAACAATGCGATCCCTGACGAAATCTGTGACGAATTTCTTGGTTATAGCTTTGTAAGATGCAGCTTAAACACACTTTGTGCAGTAGTCTATGGCTACTACAATGAACCTGTGCCCGTTTGAAGCAGCGGGATCGATCGGTCTGATGACATCCATTCCCTAGGCGGCAAAAGGCCAAGGTGCACTTGTTGCATTGAGTTCATTTGGAGGCACCCGTATCATATCTATGTGTATCTGGCACTGATGACATTTCCGGACATACCGGATGCAGTCTATTTCCATAGTCATCCAAAAGTATCCGGCTCTAAGTATCTTCTTGGTTAGGACAAAACCATTCATATGTGGGCTGCAGGTTCCAGCGTGTATCTCTTCAAGCAGTTTGGAGGATTCCTTAGCGTCAACACACCGTAATAGCCCTAGATATGGAGTTTTTCTATATAGAATTCCTTCACTCTAGAAGAAATGGTTAGACAACCTCGGAAGTGTGCGTTTCTGTATATGGTTTGCATGCTCTGGGTATTCTCCTTTCGCCAAATATTCTTTGATATCGTGGAACCATGGGCTCCTATCTGTTTCTTCTTCAACATGAGCAAAGTAAGCCGACTGATTATGAATCCTTACTGGAATGGGATCGATGAAATTCTTGTTCAGGTGTTGTATCATGGAGGACAAGGTGGCCAGCGCATCTGCGAATTCATTCTGAATTCTGGGGACATGCCGGAATTTTATCTTCGTGAATCACTTCATCATCTATTGTACGTGATGCAGATATGGTAGTATCTTGGTGTTGTTTGTAGCCCATCTCCTTATCAATGGTGTACCAGTAGGTTTGAATCACCAATCACCAGCAATTCTTGGATATTCATGTCGACAACCAAATTGAGCCCTAATATGCAGACTTCATACTCACCCATATTATTGGTGGATGGAAACTTGCATTTTGCGGACACCGGGTAATGTTGACCAGTTTCTGACACTAAAACGGCTCTGATACCGACTCATTTGAAATTTGCAGCTCCGTCGAAGAACATTGTCCACCCGTCGTAGGCTTCAGGAATATCCTATCATACGAATGACACTTCTTTATCAGGAAAATACGTTTTCAATGGTTCATATCCTCCTCCTACAAGATTTTTCGCAAAATGATCTGCTAATGCCTTCCCCTTGACTGCCTTCTGAGTTACATAGACAATGTCAAATTCACTCAACAATATTCTCCATTTGGCCAGCTTTCCTGTAGGCATAGGCTTCTGAAAGATGTGCTTCAAAGGATCCATCCTTGATATGAGATATGTGGTATAAGCACAGAAGTAGTGCCTCAGCTTCTGGGCTATCCATGTCAGATCACACCAAGTGCATTCCAGTAGAGAGTACCGTGCTTCGTAGGGTGTGAACTTCTTACTCAGATAATATATGGCCTGCTCTTTTCTTCCTGTCTCCTCA
This sequence comes from Nicotiana paniculata, assembly GCA_005239505.1. NCBI lineage: Eukaryota > Viridiplantae > Streptophyta > Magnoliopsida > Solanales > Solanaceae > Nicotiana > Nicotiana paniculata. The sequence goes on along the minus strand of ML312353.1, from coordinate 37,946 downwards.
TGTTGTCCCAAGACACAACCGAAAGCCCCATCTAGTACGGAAAGGTAGAGTAGCAGTGGTCTACCAGACTTTGGCGGGACTAGGACTAGTGGTGTAGACAAGTATTCTTTTATTTTGTCAAAAACTTTTTGGAAATCTTCAGTCCAACTGGTTGCGGCATCCTTCTTCTGCATTTTGAAAATTGGCTTACATATTACAGTTGATTGTGCTATGAAACGACTGATATAGTTGAGATGTCCCAAGAAACTCATCACGTCCTTCTTGTTCTTTGGTGGTGGTAAATCTTGGATATCCTTGACCTTTGATGGGTCTAACTCAATTCCTCGACGGCTGACGATGAACCCTAACAATTTTCCGGCAGGAACTCCAAATGCACATTTTGCCGGATTTAGTTTCAGGCTGTACCTCCTTAGCCGGTCAAAGAACTTTCTCAAATCTGTTATGTGATCTGTGGCCTTCTTGGATTTGATCATGACGTCATCCATGTGTACTTCTATCTCCTTATGTATCATGTCATGGTAAATAGTCGCGACCCTCATGTAGGTGGCCCAACATTCTTTAAACCAAACGACATCATTTTGTAATAGTACACTCCCTATGGTGTAATGAAAGCTGTTTTCTCGGTATCTTCTTCGTCCATCCAAATCTGATGATAACCTGCAAAGCAATCAACAAAGGATTGAAGTTCATGCTTGGCGCAATTATCGATCAGTATGTGTATATTTGGCAATGGGAAATCATCTTTGGGACTTGCTTTGTTTAAATCCCGATAGTCGACACATATGCTGACTTTCCCGTCTTTCTTCGGAATCAGCACAATGTTGGCCAACCAAGTTGAATATTCAATTACCCTGAGGACCTTAACTTTGATTTGCTTGGTGACTTCTTCCTTGATTTTTACACTCATGTATGGTTTGAACTTCCTGAGATTCTGCTTTACTGGTGGACACATCAGATTGGTAGGTATCTTATGAGCTACTATGGATGTGCTCAATCCGGTCATATCTTCATACGACCATGCGAAAATGTCTTCATACTCTCTCAGGAAACGATCGTATTCTTCCTTCTCTGATGGTGACAAAGGAATGCTTATGCGGGTTTCTTTGACTGTTTTGGAATCTCCCAAGTTGACTATCTCAGTTTCGTCCAGATTGGACTTAGGCTAGTTCTCAAAATTCTCAACTTCTCTGATAATTTCCTGAGGTATCACGTCTTCTTCTTCTATCTCTTCCGAGTCACTGTCCTTATGTTGCATTGTCTCATTACATGTCACAGACGTTGGTTCATCAAGATAAGAAATAGTAGTGTTATAGAGAGAAAGATATAAAAGATAGTAATAATAAAACATCAAGCCATTGATAAATATTAAAATGTCGAACAAAGCAATTTTTAATGACTCAAACAATGTTTTCCAAAACGAAACATTGAAAAAAAAGAAAAAATGTTTTTAGACAAAAATGCTCAAGAAGAATTGTTTTCAGAATAAATGACATTAGCAGCCATGCTACCCCGGGACTCGTCGGGCCCTTGATGGTGTGGATTTCCATTTTCTGAGAACGACTCCCTTCTCTACTATTTGGATGACGAGGCTTTCTTCCTCCTCCTCCTCAACTATTACACTGCAATTCATGTCTTCCTCTTCTAGAAATAAATTCCTCAGACCGGCTAGCACCTTGTCATCTTCGGAGCCCCACATCATATCAGCTTGATGGAAAGATTGGCTCAAATGCAGTATTGGATATTCAAGAGGGTAGTAAGGATCGCGCCATGGTGGCGACCAATTTTGATACTCATGCTAGGTGTATTGATATCCCAATCCAATGGTCGTGACGTGACGTTTTAGCTGTATTGGCTTGGCAATACCTTGGAGATTTTTCCCGAGCCCTTTACCGGGTTCATATCCTTCCCATGCTAGTATGCTTTCTATTTTGCTTCTCCACCACTTGTCTTTCTCAATTGCATTGACGCGCTCGATGCGATGATAAGTCTCTCCACCCAATTTCCTTCTATTTTCCACGGCCGAAACAATTTGATTGGTATAAATGGGATTACTCCCGTCTCCATGAATGATCACCTCCTGATGATTCCATTCAAACTTTACAGCCTGGTGCAAAGTAGAAGCCACAACCCCAACGACATATATCCAAGGTCATCCCAACAATAAGTTGTATGAGGCGGATATGTCGAGTACTTGGAATTCGACATCAAACCAAGTCGGGCCTATTTGTAAGAAAAGATTGGTTTCCCCGATCGTGGCCCTTTGAGATCCGTCGAATTCTTTCAGGTTCATAGTCCCTGCTCGTATTTCATGTAATCCTTTACCAATATCTTCAGAGTTGTCAATGGACAAATATTGAGATTGGAACCTCCATATATCAAAACCCTGGCAATGAATTTATCCTCATATTGTACCATGATATGCAACGCCCTGTTGTGAATTAATCCTTCTGGTGGCAATTCGTCTTCATGAAAAGTGATTTTATGGCTCTCCAGTACTTGTCCTACCATGTTAGCCATTTCCCCGCCGGTGATATTGTTGGGCACGTAAGCTTCGTTCAATACCTTCATCAAAGAATTCCTAGGTGCTTCAGAATTCTGTAACAGTGATAGAATGGATATCTGAGTAGGGGTGTTGTTCAGATGGTCCACTATAGAATATTCCCTTGCTTGCACCTTTCTCTTAAGACCATCTGGGCCAGTTTCAATGATGGGCTTCTTGGAAGCATCTTCTTTACTTGTTCCCCCTAAGTGCTCAGTTATGTAAACTCTACTAGTCCTGGTCATCCCTTGTGCGGCACCAGCTTCTTTTATTTTTGCCTTTCCTTTTCTCCTGGCCTCTGCAACATAGTCCCGGGGTACATCTTTTGAATTAAAGGACGGTGAGGGTGCTACCGTCACAGTGAAGGGTGTGGTCGCTACTACTTCAAACGGAGTAGGTGTAGCTACAGGTATTGTTACTTCTACCTCGAACGGGGTCGGTGCGGCTACTTCAACTTCGACTGGTGGATGTATCTATACCACAATAGGAGTGAGAGTGACCGCAGGCTTCTTGGGATCAACCCCTTCTCGAATAAGCCCAATTGACCCCTCCGGGTCCAATTCTTCGTCAATCACTATCACATTCACCCCCTCGCCCCTGTGATCTGGGAGGGGATTTTTGCGGACGTTAGGTGTAGCCTCCTTTGCTTGTATGACCTTGGTATCAATAAATGTCTGGATCTTGTCTTTCAAAGTGCGACATTCATCAATGCTATGACCTTTCATGTCGGAGTGGTAGGCACATTGTTTATTTGGATTGACCTATTGAGAAGAGTTTTCAATGGCAACAGCGGGAATAACGGTGACATATCCAGCAGCTTTCAGTATCTCATATAATTTATTGATAGGTTCAGTAATAGGGGTATATTGTATGGTCGTCTTGCGGTCGAAATTTGGTCTGGGTTTTTGATAGTTTTGGCGGGCTGGTGGTGAGTGGTAATATGCTGGCTGGGTGTTATAAGTAGGGTAGGTGGTAGCCACTTTTGGATATCTAGGAGGTGAAGGCTGATATGTAGGTGGAGGTGTTTAATATGTAAGAGGAGATTTTGGACCTTGGGCCACCATCACAGCCCCTACTTCTTTCTTTTTGGATATACCCCCTGTCTGCAAAGCTTTGTTCATAGCTTGTAATGCCTCAAAATTAGTTACCATTCCGCTCTTGATTCCTCTTCAATCATTTCCCCTAATTTGATAATGTCGGAGAATTTATGATTCTCGATAACTATTAATGTTTCTTAGTATTGTGGATCTTAGGCTCGGACAAAGAACTTGTTCATCTGCTCTTCTTCCAATGCCAGCCTTATTTTCGCAGCTTCCGATCTCCACCGAGTAGCATACTCGCGTATAGTCTCTGTTGGATTCTTTTTTAGATTCTGTATTTAGAAGACGTCTGGTGTATTTTCCGCATTAAACCTGAATCGATCCATGAAGTCCGATGCTATGCTTACCCTGCTGACCCATTTCTTTGGATTTTGACTGATGTACCAGGATAGGGCATCTTCAATGAGTTTCCTCATGAATATTCATGCGGATCCGTTCATCCTTTCCAACTCCTACGAGTGTGTCACAGTATGTCCTTAGATGCACTTTTTGGTCACCTTTTCCATCAAACATCTCGAACTTGGGAGGTTTGTAACCCTCCGGAAGTTCTACGTCCGGCTGAATACACAAATCTTCATAGTTCAAACCCTCAATGCCTTTACCCCCTTCGACACCTTGGACTCGGCTTGTGAGCTTCTTAAGTTCCTCTGCCATATTCTTGATGACCAGGTCCTTCTCGGCAGATTCTAGTGTATATGGGTTTTGTTGAGTGGGTGAGGTAGAGTTTCTACATATATGGGGTTGTTCTGATGGATACCGGGGATTTGGGTGTAATGGTGATCATTGGTTGAGCTCTGCTGATCGGGGGTAGGTTGAGGTGTATTTTGAGGGGTATGGTAGGTAGTAGTTTGTGGATACTGAGTTGGATGATGTTGGTGCTGAGGGGGAGTTGGTACTGGTGGAGGAATGGGATTTTGGGGAGGTGTTACGTATTGATGAGGTGCAGGAGGATTTTGTGGATGTTGGTTCGGTGTGCTTTGGGAAGGTGCTGGGTTTTGGGCATTCTGTTGGTTGATATCTGTGACGTTTAAGGTAAGGGAGAGGTTTGACAAGTTGCGGACCTGCTCAAGTTCCCCTTGTAATTCCAGTATTTTATGCTCCAATCGTAGGACCAAATCATTCTGTGCCGGAGTACTCCGACCATCTGAAGTTTCAACATTATCCGCATGCGCAACGTTGTCTTTCCCGATACCGCTCATGTCATCCATCTTAGCTTTTCCCTTACTTTTAGGATCACTTGGAAGATGAGGAGGTGAAGGACCTCTGGATCTGGTATGATATGTTGATTATGCCAGTATGCACGAATAGACCTTAGGGGACGGGAATAATCAAAACAAAAAATAGCAAAAAGGTTAAAAAGTCAGTAGGTAATTTTGTAAGGATATTTGCAGTATTTAAACATGTATTGCGGAATCATAAATTCGTGTCCTAATTTGGGGACCTCATTGTGCCCGAGGTATACCTAGAGACACATAGATTTGGAGAAACTTAATGTCGATAATTTCCTCATTTCATTAATGTAATAAATAGATAAAACCGCTAAACAATAATCAAAAGAGCTACTAGTGGCATTTTACTTATTACAATCAATTTCTAAAACAACTCTGGAAAAGCAAGTAAACAAAAATTCTAATCTACTTGGTCCCGGAGGGACCTTCTCCAAGATTTTCCTTCTTGGCCCCATCGATCAGGTTTCCCAGGTCGGGCATGTCCAGCAGCAGATACGCCCTTGCTAGGTGTCCTCCTTCATTTCCCTCTGCATTCTGAAGATCCACGATCCTTTTCCTCATCTTCCCTTCAAGTTCCATCAGACCCTGCTCTAAGTACTCCAACCTCTCCGTTGATTTTATAGCAATTCCTGTCCATTCATTGATTGATTCCATGTCTACCTTGTGTTGTTCAACATGTCTGGCCTCAGACTTAAAGATTCTCTTGCGCAACCTCTTGTATTTTACTTGTGCTTCAGCAACATCGTCTATGACCCTGTTTCCTCGATCGATCCCTGGCTTGACTTCTCCCTCTATGTCATCATCCAACCATGATAGGTAGAAATACACATGGCCGCGTGGTATCGATTTGGTTCGATGGTGTCCTTCTCCACAATAATCTTCAGATGCCACATGTGTTGTGCCTCACACTTGAATGGAATGGCATCACCCTGAAAGTTTGCTTTGTAGTGAACCATCTTGGAAACTCGTGGTATGACTTGTTTTCTCCCAGCCTATCTTATGACCCTGATAGGAGCATAAGGATAGATACCCCTCAACCCAATCAACACTAAGTGAGGAACATCTCTTGACCTGATAATGAATTCGCTAGTAGGGAACCACTCGAACATCCAATGGACCTTGTCATCAGTTAAGTTGCTGAAGAAGCGCACCCAATCCACAGCATTTTCCGGTTGTGCAAACCTGTCTGGGATGAAAGTCATTCTTTTTGGATGGTGAAAAGCTATGTGGTCATTCAATGGTCGCGGGGGAAATTCCTGACAGTACTGTCCTCTTTGAAGATTCTCCAACAACCATATTTGCAGTAACAAACTACAACCCTCAAAATGTTTGAATCCCTTCTTGCAGCGGTCCAAGGCTCGGTATATCTCTGCCACAATCATTGGGATGGTAGTGTAAGTCTATCCCTCAATCCCTTCCATTAAGGTCTTGGTGACCATAGCCAAACGACTGTGGATCCTGTCTCCTTGGATTGGGAATACTATCATCCCCAAAAAACAAACGATGAACACAAAAATCTGTCGATGAGTCCAGCCCAGACAAGTGATGGCAAACTCATCATGATAGATATGGTAGGATGTGAGGTTCCCATAGTGTTTGTAAAGGAATTCGAAAGGTATATACGACTTCTTCAGGCAAACTAGTTCGCCATTCTTTCTAAGACCCATCATTTTCAGAAACCCTCTAGAAGTACGATTTCTGGTACCAGTAGACCAGGGCTATCCCAGGGTAGCCCAACAAAACCTCGTATTTCCTCAAGAAGGGGAGTCATCTCTATATTAACAAAATGGAAAAAAACCCTATTTTCATCCCAGAACATAGTAGTGGTCTCTATCAATACATTGTTTGGCTGAATGTCCAGCAAGGACGGTAGATTTCTGTGAACTCTTTTCATATAATTTTTGTCGCTTGGCGAGAGATTTTCCCACCAGTCTAGATACTTCGGACCATGCCAAACCTGGGGACTTCATGCCTCATTTCTGCAAAACAAATAAAGTTAGCCCTCTCGCCCCTCCGGGTTTGACTACTTACACATTAATGATTAGCATATCGGCACGTTTTCTCCAAATAATGAACATATCATGATCGTGCCCGTTGAGACTATGGAAATCCCGATGGGCTTCGGATACGGTTTGCCTTAGAGAGTTATTATGCGGACAACATTCTAACTCATGCTAGGTTTGGACATGATGCATGCGCAGTTAATATCAGGGTAGGGTTTTCTATAAGAGTCTAGACCGGTATCCTCAAGTGGACAACTTGAGAGGGAAAGGCACGAAACCATCGACTGCACCGCTGATCGACTAGTTTTACCGCAAATAAGCCTTTCTAAATTTAAAAGGGTAATATAGGAAGGGCGCAGACACTCATCAAGTGCCGCTATGGTATTAATTACACACAAGTGGAATATGATGTAGAGCATGTTTTTGGTAAAGGTAAATCAACATGTTGTCAAGTATTTTGCAAGATGAAAGCGATAAGTGCAGTATGTAATAAATGTAAAGACAAAAAAGAAAGAAAAATAAGAAAGGAGTTAGTTCATATAATGGAAAAATTATAATAAAGCAGTAAAAGGGGTAGGGATTGGGAAAGACATAAAGATTGAAGTAAGTGAGCATGATTGGGAAATAACAGAGGGGATGCATATTGTAATCATATTAAGCGAAGAATTGCATGTAAATTCATTTAAGAGGAAAATAGGGAAGGGGGTGTGCATGTAACAATAAAGAGGGTGAATGGGAGCAGGGTATTCAAGCAAAATTATAAAGACACGCTTATCGAGGGAGACTAATTCACGTAGACCAAGTTCATTATAGTAAGAGCCTAAAAATATCCCCAGCAGAGTCACCATGCTGTCGTGCCTCTTTTTTCTTGCGAAATCGGGTTTCGACATTCACAACTCTTTTAAAGGAAGGGTTATTAAAAGAGAGAGCCGCCACCAAACGGATTAAGGTGTGTTAGGCACCTATTTGCAAATGACTCGAGTATACTAGTTTTTCAGAGATTGGGTAAGGGCTCAACTTACCTTGAGGAGAAGGTATTAGGCACTCCTCGAGGTCCACAATGGTGGATCCCGTCCGAACTCGAATTATGTGAATTAGTCTAAGAGAAAAAAGAAACAGTTTGNAAATTTTATTAAAAGACTTTGAATAAATACAAACACTTGATTCAAAGATAAACAAGAATAAGATGGGGGGGGGGGGGAGTCCTAAGTTTTTTAGCCTAAAGGATCACCCCGTGCAACATAAATAATATTTCATAACTCCATCAAGACGGGTGTTACTCATATTATTCAGCGAGCAGACTATCATCTCTTGCTACCCAGTTACTATCTGTAAGTTGTTTACCTAAAGCGCTCTATTTCATTCTAAGTCGTGTCCTATGCGTGCACTATCTGTCCCATGCCTAAGGTTCAGGAGGCATTTGGACCTCTATTTCAGGGTGGTTCTAGACCTTAACTTAGGCTGCTCAAAAGGAAAATACTAAGCGACAGACAAAAATAGTTAGGACTTTCAAATAGAAACAAGTATGGGCCCAAGTTAGCCTCCGCATTTAGACATCAAATGCACGACAAAAAGGTTAACATTGACATATTTTATTAATTGCAGGATCCTATAGGCAGGATATCTATGTGATATTGAACGAACGAGCAGACAATCATATACAAAATTAGTTTCTTAATGCGATTAGTAGAACCTACATAAGTTTGCCTACTGGTTTTAGCATAATTCGATTAAGCCTATAGCATGGTATCTAGGTGTTTTATGCGATAGTAAATAGTGGAAAGTCACGGAAACAGATCCAGGATTTTTGTTTTAATCTTATAGGCATATTTTCTAGTGAGGGTAACAACACAATATTTGGAAACTCATGAGTAAACGGGCAGAAATCATAATTAAACAAATTCAGGCCTGTAAACGTGCATTCTGCAATTTGATCCAATTTTAGATCCTAAAGGCATGATTTCTATAATTTGATCCAGTTTTAGATTCTATAGACAGGATTTCTACAATTTGAACAGAACAGTATGTACGCAGGCATTTGCACACATATTAAATCACATCATTTTCTATAAGTGAGGTCTATAACAGAACATAATTGAATCAAGCAATGCGCCTATGGACATGGACGCTAGCACATAATGACTAAACATAATAAGGCACCTATGGGCATGATCTCTAACATACAACATTCAACAACACAGTATCGAACCTATAGAAAGGATTTCTACCCAACTTTATTGCAAATGTAAAATAAGAACCCCTTCCCAATTTCATTAACACCCCAGAATTGTTGTTACAAATATTATTACAGACCAGAATTTAATGGAATAAATTACAAAGTAAGTATAACTATAGGAAGCCTACAGCAGGCCCAAATACACCTGGACAGGCCAGGCCTTCAACTCACAATAGCTCCAAAATCCATGTTCATAGATACAACATAACCAGTTGTTGAGTGATTCACCCCTATCTCAAGGCTGAGCATACAGAACCCAAATCCCTAGTGTATTAGAGTTCCCAAGGGCTTCAAGAACCCAGGGCAGTGCTCACACTAGAGAGACTGATCAGAAACAGTTCAAGGAAAGACTAGGGACCAGATCCAGTGTGTCAGAGTTCACAAGGGTCTCACATGGACCCTGAGCAGTGCTCATACTAGGGAGATTAGAGGACAGAACCTAAATACCTTGGCTTTCATCCGGCTAAGAATGAGGATTCAGAAAGGGCAGATAATAAAGGAATATGAGGGAGTCAAAGAATTTCACTAAAGGGACAGAACACATATATACAAACAAATAGCAGATATGCTTGGACTTAAGCAAACTTTGTCAAGTTATAGGAATTAAACTCAATCACATGCTAACAAGGCAAGTTCATAAGCAGATTCATAGTGATAACAGGGAGTCCAGATTAGACTAAGTACAGGAACTAGTGTCATAGGAAGGAATCATATTAATTAGCAATAGGTGGGGAAATGTTAAAAAATGATTGAGGCAGTTACTAGAGGTGTCATAATATAATAAGAACAAAATCAAACAAGCCACATTATAGCAGGTGCAACAAACACACTTATAAATCTTTTAATGCACACATCTATACATAGTTGATCTATCCACATGAAAAGGTATGAGAGCATGTCTATAAACAGGTTCATAACAAACTCAACTTAAAAAGATAGTCATCAATAACCTAGAGTTTAAGCAGAATTTCATTAATCAACTCAAAATGGTTCAAACATATCTCAAACTACAAGTAATAGCATTTAGGAATCATAGTCTAGTTGAAATAGCACATTGAGAAAATAATCATAATGAAATAGCATAGGGTCTTATAACTCATTAGTTGAGATGAAACATGGAAGAAAGGGATCCAACAGTGTGGTAAATATCACCAAATAGAAACAAGAACTTGGAGATTTCTGGCCTTGGCTTTCAGCCGGCCAGGAATCAGAACACAGAATAAGATAATTCAAGAGTGGAAGCACACAATTTTTGTTATAGTAGTGAAAGATTTTCGAACTTAGAACTTAAAAAACCTTCTCCAAAGATGTCACGACCCAAATTTTCTTCTGTTGGGTATCGTGATGGCACCTAGTCTTAAGGACTAGGTAAGCCTAATATTCATGGAATAACAACAATAATAATAAAATCTAATATTTTTCTAAAATAATCAATTCTTTATACATTGTAAAATCCCAAAACCCAGTAGTACAAGTCATAAGCTTTATAGAGTTTACATAACTTCTATTTACAACAATTTGGAAACAAATAAAACAGTGTGAATGCAAAATAGGAAGGTGACTCCGAAGCCTGCGAGCGTAACGACAGGTTTACCTTGAGTCTCCTCGGCAAGAGTCCGCTCAGCTACTAATGATCAATGCTTGGATCTGCACAAAAATGTGCAGAAGAGTAGTATAATCACACCACAGCGGTGCCCATGTAAGTATCAAGACTAACCTCGGTGAAGTAGTGACGAGGACTAGTCAAGACACCCACTGGTCTGATAAACTGAACAAGTATCAATATAGGAATAAAGGGAAAAATGATATACACATAAAGGCTACGCAATATAGCTAACAATACAGTGAATTCGATAAAGAAGGAAAACAATAAGTATCAGCGAAAACCATGAAACAACACAAAGATTGAATATTACACAACAAATATGGAAGGTAAATATACAACACGGACAGGTAATGTATCAACAACTTCAACCACTTCTACATCAAAGTCGTAGTCATATCTACGAGGTTCCGAACCTCGAACAAATCACCATTTACGGGTCCTAATATTCGAACCCTAACACTTGGAATCTTGCACGCTCATTCGAGTGCTAACTATACGGACGACTTATGTGCCAATTAGGTCATCTCCACCCATACGGTGAGTACAACAAGAATATCTATACTTGACCACAACAAGGAGCCCTAAATTCATTACTAGTACTTGACTAAGTGTATGCTTGTGCAGGTGTCCTAACATGATTCAACGACCCATAAGTATAAGGAAAAAAAGGCAACACGTATATTGTCATCTCACAAATTTCCACACGAATAAACTCACACCGTAAGTATTCCAGTACACAATATCAACAAGGAATGCCCCGATGCCAACACAAGTATCACAAATAATCCCTGACATATCCCACCTTGTCTCGCCACGTGTGCAATAGTAAAGTATAAGCCCGCCTTGTTTCACCACACGTGCATAAGCATGTTCCCACCTTATCTTGCTACATGCGTAACCCTCAATCTCATATCCCGCCTTATCACGCCGCATGTGCAATATCAATAACTGCACGGCAGAAACCTCGTGCATCACCACAACAAGTACAACAACAACAATGGCAACATTTCAAGACACAATAAATACATCAACTCAAGAACCTTCTATCACAAGATAGGCAAAACTAGTTCATGAGAAATAAACATAATAAGGAAAGCTAGCCATATTAAGAATCACTCAACAAGGAAGGAAAAAAATTGCATGTAACAGCCGCACCTAATTACACGGGTTAACAATAAGAAATCAACACAAATCCGATAACTCTATTTACGGGAAAGTCAACTAAGGTATAGTCTATCCAAACTTCCTTTAAGGTCGGTAGTTTTCAAGGGTATTCAACAATTTCATTTAAGGACAAGAAACGTGAAAATAATCATAACCTCAGTGAAGACCAAACCATTCTAGAATGAGATGAAGATAATTACAATTAGAGATAAGCAATTAAGAAGACATAACATGACAGTAAAAGGAAATAAAATCTTCAGATAAGTCAATTAGGAGTCAAATAGGCAATAGGAGTAAATCCAAAAGTAAGAACTTCCACATTTAAGCAAATAAAGATGAAACTAGAAATTAGGAAATTCAATCATGCTAAGGACAATTCATATTCGGCGAATATAAGGACCTAAGATTCCTAAAGGGTCAACTTTCCACAAATAAATCCGAGCACGCACCCGTTACCTCGCGTGCACGGACTACAATCAACATAGAAGACTCAAATCCTAAGGGGTAATTCCCCCACACAAGGTTAGACAAGATAGTTACCTCAACCGCTCAAATCAAACTTGAAATCACGTTCTTTCCACGAGTATCCGACTCCAAATGGCCCAAATAAAATCAATAACATCGTGTAAATAATATTACAAGAACTAGTTTAACTAATAAATTCGAAGCTAAGACGTGAAATTAGGAAAATTTTCCAAAAAGTACCCCGAGCCCACGTCTCAAAATCGAGTAAAAGTTACAAATTTAGAACACTCATTCACTCACGAACTCACTCGAACAAGAATCATCGAAAACCGACATCAAAATCTCATTCAAATCTCAAATTTCTATTTGGGGAACCTTCCTCCCATTTTCATGATTTTTCACCCAAATGCATTGATTATATTGAAGAAATTGCTATAGATTAATGATGTACAAGTGAAATAAGGTTATGAATCATTTCCTATGAATCTTCTCCTCAAAACCCACTCAAAATCGCCAAATCCCGAGCTCCAAATCGATTTTAGAAGTTATGAAATAAAACCCTCGATTTTTCTTATTTTAGGAATCGCTGCTCGTACCTGCGCTTCCAGGGGCTCCGCATCTGCGGAACTCACTAATCCCCTCGAACTCCTCATCTGCAGCACTTTCCTCGCAGATGCGGCTCCGCTTCTGCGGTCCATGAGACGCACCTGCGACCACTGACCCCTAAGCCTAAAACCGCACCTGTGACTCCTCCCCTCGCTTCTGCAAAACCGCACCTGCTGTCCCACATCCGCAGGTGCGTAAATGACAGGTTCAGCAACACCAGCAATAGCCTAAGTCCAAAAATCATCCCGTTGAGCATCTGAAACATCCCTGAGGCCCCCGGGACCTCAACCAAACTTACCAACTAGTCCTAATACCTTATCCAAACTTAGTCGATCCTTCAAAACACATCACCTAACATCAAAATCGCCAATTATGCATGAATTCAAGCCTAAGAACTTATCAAATTTCCAAAATCCACAATCGATGCCGAAACACGTCAAAACTAGTCCGAATGACCTGAAATTTGACACACAGATCACAAATTACACTACGGACCTATAGCCACTTTTGAAATCCCATTCCGAGCCCGATATCAAAATTTCACCTATCGGCTAAAATCGCCAAAATTCTGACTTTCGCCAATTCAAGCCTAAATCTACCACAGACTTTGAAAACACATTACGGACGCGCTCCTCAGCCCAAAATCACCATACGAATCTGGTGACATCATCCATAACTCGTTACGGAGCCGTTTACATAAAAGTCAAATTCCGGTCAAAACTTCACTGTTTAAGCATCCCAAAATAACAGTCCTTCTTCCAATTCGACTCTGAATCATCTGGTAACTGAATTCAACCATGCACGCAAGTCTATATACATCATACGAAGCTGTTCAAGACCTTATACCACTGAGCGCAGCTTAACTTCTTAAAACGACTGGTCGGGTCGTTACATTCTCCCCCTCTTAAAACAAACGTTTGTCCTCGAACGTGCCAAGATTCATCTCGAACTCATCCAATCACTGAATTTACACTTCCCATACACACCCGTGAGTGATCCCAAGTCACCCCAATCTACATAATCCTGACGACACCTTATCAACTGCTATTTAGCCTTTCTACTAACACCGATAAGCCTCAGACCTCAAATTCTAACCTTCTTTTCATTTCCACAAGACCCGATTCTAAATCTATATTCGGTATCGGCCTCAACTAGATGCATCAACTCATGCCTACCCCCACAAGGTATGACCACACGACATAACGCACCACACATAGGCCCTTGATAACACTATTGATCATAATAGCTTCCCGAAATCAACTCAACACCGATAATTAGCCTCATATCCGATAGAACTATATTCCCAACCTCCATCATATTGATAATAATGCAAGAAACACGAAGACTTTATAACTTTGGCACCCGAATCACCAAGCCACAACTAACACCACCGGCCACACACCGCGCAAGATAAAACTCAAGGAGAACAAAACGAAAATGACTGAATATGAAAGGAGGAATACATAAGGGAACTATCAAACAAACCCGGCAGACACAACTCTCTATCAATGCTAACTTACACAACAACATAACAAGGAAGGAATTAAAGCACATGAACAAATCACAAGGATCCCATCCTGGCATAACTTATCTCACGGTACACAGCCCGGTTCAAACACTTCAAAACACACGAAATCACGGGGGTTTCGTACTCAACTCTAAATCACAAATAGGATATATATAACCCACCAACTGGAACTTTTTACTAGATCACTTCCTTCAACAAAATTACAACACGTGCTGGCCCCCACACCGATGGAGCATAAGAATCACAGCTCCTAACCACTATGATCAGGAATCACTTCAAGCCTACCGTACTGGACAACAGGAATTTACTACTAGTCTCATATCTCTCAATAATGAATAGAAACAAACAATAGACATGGGCTACCACTCACAGAATCTCCCAACAGGAGATAACACGAAAATAGGGTGCAAAGCATGAAACTCACTCATAAACGAAACAACAATGATGGAACTCGTCCCGACCAGCAGAGCTATAATGAATTACAAATGGTGCCCCTCTGTAACAAATCAAAATATACTTGTACTACAACACCTGGCAAAACGGCCTCCAGCCTACTATATGAAACACATCAACGGGTCGGGCCTCCCGCTCTTGGGCGCCCTCTACTCACCTGAATGCCCTGCTGTAACAAATCTGCCCGGAGCCTGGGACAATCTCTCACCCTGTGGCTGATATCTCCACACTCAAAACAACCTCTTTGCTGAAGTGGCTGTCGAAACTGTGCGATACGAGTACTCTGAGACACATGAGTACCTGAAACTCCATGCGAAGCCGGTAATGCAAATTGAACTGGCTGACCCACAAAACCTCTATCGTGCCGTACCTTGCCTCCATAATAAAGACCAGTAGATCTCTCCGGCCTAAGAGACCTCCTCACCTCCCTGTGCTCTCTCTCCTGACCTTGTCTGTCCTCCCTCTCACAGCCCTGCCTGACATCTCTCTCACAGTCCTGCCTATCATCCCTCTCATGACCCAACATGCCTTCAACTCTGCGAACAATCCCTACAACCTGCTGAAATGAAACATCTAACTCTAACTCCCGAGCCATGCTGAACCAAATATCATGCCTGAGGCCCTCAATGAATCTACGAACACGCCCTCTAACAGTAGCAACCAAAGCAGGTGCATGCTTGGATAAATCACTATATTCTGATACTGACATAGTGCTCTGGAGCAGCCGCTCAAACTCCACGCGTCATGCATCTCGAGGGGCTGAGGTACAAACTTGCTCAAGAACATCTCTGAAAACGGACCCTATGTAAGTGAAGCTGACTCGGCCGGGCTACTCAACTCATATGCCCGCCACACTGATAAGCCGCTCTGCTGAGCTGGAATTTAACGAAAGCAACCCCGCTCGTCTCCACAATACCCTTAGTACGAAGAATGCGGTGACACTCCTCCAGGAAACCCTGGGAATCATCTGTCGCCAATCTACTGAAGGTAGGAGGGTGGTACTTCTTGTACCTCTCGAGTCTAAGTTGTTCCTCCTCAAATGTTGTTGCACTAAGCACGGGGGGAACTGGGACTCCAGGCTATGCTGCCATGACACCTGGAACCTGACCAACATGATCTCGCTGCTCAGAAGTGTGGGAAACGGGAGTCTGAGCTCCTCCCCCGCTCTGTGAAGCAGCTGGTGCACCCAGAATCAACCCCGCCTGAGCCAAGGTACCAATCATATCCTAGAACTGTGCCAAGGTCTCCTGAAGTCCGGGTGTAACCATAGGTGTCTCCGGTGCCTGCCCCCGAACTGGAACTGCTAGCGGCTCCTCAACGGCTGCTCTGGAAGGTGCTCTAGCTGCGGCACGTGCCCCTCGTCGGCCTCTGCCTCTACCTCTGCCCCTGGTGGCATCTGCTCCGGGGGTAACATCCTCAAGATCTGCATCTCGCGTCCTCACCATCTGTGAACGAATGGAATGATAAATTCAAACTTCAAGATCAATGAACTCGCACGATAGGAATGAAGGAAGTGAAGTTATCCTAATGGTTCTGTAGCCTCTCGAAGATAAGTACAGACGTCTCCGTATCGATCCACGAGACTCTACTAAACTCGCTTATGACTCGTAGCACCTTTGAACCTAGGGCTCTGATACCAACTTGTCACGACCCAAATTTCCCTCTGTTGGGTATCGTGATGGAACCTAGTCTTAAGGACTAGGTAAGCCTAATATTCATGGAATAACAACAATTATAATAAAATCTAATATTTTCTAAAATAATCAATTCTTTATACATTGCAAAATCCCAAAACTCGGTAGTACAAGTCATATGCTTTATCAAGTTTACCATAACTTCTATTTACAACTATTTGGAAACAAATAAAACAGTGTGAATGCAAAATAGGAAGGTGACTCCGAAGCCTGCGAGCGCAACGACAGGTTTACCTTGAGTCTCCTCGGCAAGAGTCCGCTCAGCTACTAACGATCAATACCTGGATCTGCACAAAAATGTGTAGAAGAGTAGTATGAGCACACCACAGTGTGCCCAATAAGTATCAAGACTAACCTCGGTGAAGTAGTGACGAGGACTAGTCAAGACACTCATTGGTCTAATAAATTGAACAAGTATCAATAAGGGAATAAAGGGGAAAACGATATACACATAAAGGCTGCGCAATATAGCTAACAATACAGTGAATTCGATAAAGAAGGAAAAACAACAAGTATCAGCGGAAACCATGAAACAACACAAAGATTGAATAGAACACAACAAATCTGGAAGGTAAATATACAACACGGACAGGTAATGTCGCAAAAACTTCCACCACTTCTACATCAAATTCGTAGTCATCTCTACGAGGTTCTGAACCTCGGACAAGTCACATTTACGGGTCCTAATATTCGAACCCTAACACTTTGCATCTTGCAACCTCATTCGAGTTCTAAATGTACGAACGACTTATATGCCAATTGGGTCATCTCCACCCATACGGTAAGTACAACAAGAATATCTATACTTGACCACAACAAGGAGCCCTAAATTGTTTACTAGTACTTGACTACGTGTATGCTTGTGTAGGTGTCCTAACATGATTCAACGACCCATAAGTATAAGGAAAGAATAAGGCAACACGTACATTGTCATCTCACAAATTTCCACACGAATAAACTCACACCGTAAGTGTTCCAGTACACAATATCAACAAGGAATGTCCCCAGGCCAACACAAGTATCACAAACAATCCCTGACATAGCCCACCTTGTCTCGCCACGTGTACAATGGTAAAGTATATGCCCGCCTTGTTTCTCCACACGTGCATAAGCATGTTCCTACCTTATCTCTCCACATGAGAAACCCTCAATCTCAAATCCTGCCTTATCACGCAGCATGTGCAATATCAATAGTAAACACGCCACGGCAGAAACCTCATGCAAATTCCCATATCCACAACCGCACGACATAAACCTCGTGCATCACCACAACAAGTAAAACAACAACAATGGCAATAATTCAATGTACAATAAATACATCAACTCAAGAACCTTCGATCACAAGATAGGCAAAACTAGTTCACGAGAAATAAACATAATAAGGAAAGCTAGGCATATTAAGAATCACTCAACAAGGAAGGAAAAAAATTGCATGTAACAGACGCACCTAATTACACGGGTTAACAATAAGAAATCAACACAAATCCGATAACTCTATTTACGGGCAAGTCAACTAAGGTATAGTCTATCCAAACTTCCTTTAAGGTCGGTAGTTTTCAAGGGTATTCAACAGTTTCATTTAAGGACAAGCAACGTGAAAGTAACCATAACCTCAGTCAAGACCAAACCATTCTAGAATGAGATGAAGATAATTACAATTAGAGATAAACAGTTAAGAAGACATAGCATGACAGTAAAAGGAAATAAAATCTTCAGATAAGTCAATTAGGAGTCAAATAGTCAATTGGAGTAAATCCAAAAGTAAGAACTTCCACATTAAAGCAAATAAAGATGAAACTATAAATTAGGAAATTCAATCATGCTAAGGACAATTCATACTCGGCGAATATAAGTACCTAAGATTCTTAAAGGGTCAACTTTCCACAAATAAGTCTGAGCACGCACCCGTCACCTCGCGTACACGGACTATAATCAACATAGAAGATTCAAATCCTAAGGGGTAATTCCCCCACATAAGGTTAGGCAAGATACTTACCTCAACCGCTCAAATCAAGCTTGAAATCACGTTCTTTCCACGAGTATCGACTCCAAATGGCCCAAATCTAATTAAATCAATAGCATCGTGTAAATAATACTACAAGCAACTAGTTTAACTAATAAATTCGAAGCTAAGATGCAAAATTATGAAAATTGCCCAAAAAGTAACCCGGGCCCACGTCTCGGAATCGAGTGAAAGTTACAAATTTAGAACACCCATTTACTCACGAACTCAGTCGAACAAGAATCATCGAAAACCGATGTCAAAATCTCATTCAAATCTTGAATTTCTATTTGGGGAACCTTCCTCCTATTTTCATGACTTTTCAACCAAATTTATTGATTATATTGAATAAATTGCTATAGATTAATGATATACAAGTGAAATAAGGTTAGGAATCGTTACCTATGAATATTCTCCTCAAAACCCACTCAAAATCGCCAAATCTCGAGCTCCAAATAGATTTTAGAAGTTATGAAATCAAACCCTTGATTTTATTCTTTCTGCCCAGCGCTTCTCGCACCTGTGCTTCCATGGCCGCACCTGTGGTCCCGCTTCTGCGGCCTGGGCTCCGCATCTGCGGAAATCACTAATCCCCTCAAACTGCGCATCTGCGGCACTTTCCTCGTAGATGCGGCTCCGCTTTTGCGGTCCATGAGACGCACCAGTGACTACTGACCCCTAAACCTACAACCTCACCTGCGACTCCTCCCCTCGCTTCTGCGAAACCGCACTTATGGTCCCACGTCCGGAGGTGGGTAAATGACAGGTTCAGCAACACCAGCAATAGCCTAAGTCTAAAAATCATCCTGTTTAGCATCCAAAACATCCCCGAGGCCCCCGAGACCTCAAACAAACTTACCAATCCGTCCTAATAACTTATCCAAGCTTAGTCAAGCCTTCAAAAAACATCACATAACATCAAAATTGCCAATTATGCATGGATTCAAGCCTAAGAACTTCTGAAATTTCCAAAATCCACAACCGATTCCAAAACACGTCAAAATTAGTCCAAATGACCTGAAATTTGACACACAGATCACAAATGACACTACGGACCTACAACCACTTTCGGAATCCCATTCCGAGCTCGATATCAAAATTTCACCTATCGGCCAAAGTCGCCAAAATTCTGACTTTCGTCAATTCAAGCCTAAATCTACCACAGACCTCGAAAACACATTCTGGATGCGCTTCTCAGCCCAAAATCACCATACGAAGCTGCTGACATCATCCATAACTCATTCCTAAGCCGTTTACATAAGTCAAATTTCAGTCAAAACATCACTGTTTAAGATTCCCAAAACAATAGTCCTTCTTCCAATTCAACTCTGAATCATCCGGTAACTGAATTCAACCATGCACGCAAGTCGATATACATAATACGAAGATGTTCAAGACCTTATACCACCGAACGAAGCTTAACTTCTTAAAATGACCGGTCGGGTTGTTACAAAAGAGGAGTGGGGAGGGGTTTAAATAGTGTAGGAATTAGAACATAAACATGGGAAATATTAGTTTAAATACCAAATAGGGAAAATACTTATATTAGTAGAATTGAAACCCTAAATTTTAGGTAAAAATGCACAAGATTGGCAGAAAATAAGGCAAAGGATCACATAATGCATACAATAAACATAGACGGGAAATTATTCAAAAGAAGCACAAAATCGAACAGATTTGGTTCAAGTAAAAAGGGTCTGAAACCCTAATTTTAGGTAAACCACAAAATCGGCAGAAAATAAAGACAAAGAATCACATATTAGCATAAAATGAACATAGATAGGAGATTATTCAAAAAGAAACACAGAATCAAACCAAATTTGGTTCAATTAAAGAAGATCTGAAACACTAATTTGGGTAACTAAAATAAATAAATAAAAATAGGATTTACCCTTTATTACGGTATGTTTTTTTTGCCCTTCTTGAGCCGAAGGTCTATTGGAAACAGCCTCTCTACCTGCACTAGGTAGGGGTAAGGTCTGCATACAGACTACCCTCCCCAGACCCTACTTGTTGGGATTAAACTGGGTTTGTTGTTGTTGTTGTTGACAAAAATAGGCAGATTCACACATAATAGGGTGAAAAATTACGAAATAATGCTAAAAATCAAAGCTTGAACCAGTTTTGGTTCGAATCAAAAGAGAATCTAAAACCCTGACCTTAGGGAATCAGCAAGATACCAGCGAATCGGACTCATATGGTACAAAATAACGCGTTTGGACTTAAGGTCGTCCAGATTCAAGAGGTAAAAATTGATTAGGACAGAATCAAAATAGGGTACTTGCCATGTTTAGGCAAGTACTTCAGCTATACTGTAACGAATCACCAAATAAAGGAAAAACATGGAAATATTAAGTGAATGGGGAAAGAATCCCTTTAGGAACGGGATTGGGGAGATTTTAGTGAGGCGGCGGGATTAGGGTTCAGCAGATGAGGGAAATAGAGGCGCAGGTTTTGGAAAAAAGGGTTTAGTGTTTGGGGGTGGAGATATAAGGAAAGGGAGGGGTTGTTTGTGATCCGTTTATTATTTGTGATCAACGGCTGGGATTTAGGCAGGGGATGGGTCGGTTTATTAAGTGGGTAAAGGAAATTGGGCCAGGGGCATTGGACTTAGGTGATTGGGCTGTAGTGTTTGGGTCCAAATTTAATTGAAAATTAGGGGGCAGATTTTAAATACCCAATTAAATAAATAAATAATTTATAAAAATAATAAATAACTAAAAAAATATCATTTGTGCATAAAAATGATTAAAAATAATTATTTAACGCTATAAAAATATAAAAGATTAATTTTTGCATAAATAATGTAATTAAGCATGCATGGGCTATTATTGCAAAATGTGCAATTTTAGCCTTAAAAATACAAATATAATTATAAAAATGCACTAAAAATTTTAGAACCTCGTAGGGATATAAATGATAAGTTTTAGATGATTACATCATCACAAAAATAAATTGGAGGATAATTATTGGATATTTATATAATAAAATACATAAATAAATTGATTTAATGTCTTTAAAAATTATGGAAAATTATTAAAAAATAATTGTGCATGCTTGTAAATCAAATGATGATGCATATACACTATTTTGAAAGTATATAAATATAATTGAAAAATATTAGGAAAAAATTGGGTATCAACACATGTACTTTTGGGGTGAGACTAAGGTGCTCAAATGATAAGGAGGTTATGTTATGAGTTAATTTTGTCTTATTATAGTCGTTTGTTATGTTTTGATGTCAAGCGAGTCGTGGAACAAAAGTTGGCAAAGATCATCACAAGTTAAATTCATAAATATGATGATAATTAGGTCAAATGTAGCTGAGATTTTCTCCGAATATAATTGGACTTAGGGGATGATATACCTACCAAATTGAATATCTACGAGTCTATTTTTTAACACATTAAACCGTTCATCGATACTATGTAGGAGTAGATAGATATTTGCAGTTTCGTGAGACTGCGTAGACTGCATAGGTGACAAGTAGGTGTGTCACTAAAGCTTTTTGAGCAATACATTTAGTGTGTTATATAAGATATTTTTGGGACATATTATATACCAAATTGGAGGTCTTGGAATGTAATTCTAACTCCATTAACCATTTATTGATACGACATCCGGATAAAAAGATATAAGCGCCTGAAGAAGAGCCAATAATAGGGTGTCAAGCTAGCACCTCTTGGACTTTTCAAAAATGGATATATATATATATATATATATATATATAGGCCTTGTGTCGTCTCTTTCTTCAATTTTTCACATACCATGACCAGAATAAGAACCCTAAACTTATCATGAAGCCCCCCACAAGGGTTTCCAAGAATATTAACATACTGGGTACGATATCAAGAAGCGATAATACTAGAACGATCCCTATGACGTAAGTATCGCTATGTCGCCTCTCTTTTTCTTTGTAGTTTGAGTTTTGGAAGTTACTTCATAGTTAAGAAAATATATACTTTCTGTATTTAATATTTAAATATAAAGGAATGTTGATAAATTCATTTCCTAATAGTTAGAACTCACGGGACAGTAATCGAAAGCTGTGAGTTCGAGTTATTCGACTTTTAGCAGACTGTTCTGTGGGCTGTTTCGTGTTGCTTTTGGGATGTCTATTTTTCTGATGTTTTATGGAGTTTTGGAGGATAAAATGTGTGGAGAAACACCACATAATGACAGAATGGTGGGCTGGTAATTCGTTGTTACATTTTTAGGTTGTTTGACACTACTTTTGTTGTTGTTTTATGTATGAAGTGATTAAGGTGTGTGGGCTGTTTTGTGATATATTGTGATGGCGATAAGGTTGGAAAATGATGCATACATTTTGTTATTGCTTTTTCTTGGTCTTGTTGATATATGGTATTGGAGGAGGGCCTTGTTACAGGGGAGATGCTGCCCAAATTTTCGTAAACGAGCTACTAGTTTAAGTTGCGAACTTAGCCTTTACTCAGCAATGATTTTAAATCTCCTTATGTTGTGGTAGATAAAGTTGAGTTGTTTGTAGAATTGCTTGGAATGTATTAAGGACTCAACAGAGTTAAGGTATGTTAAGGCTAAACCTTTCTTTCATTTTGGCATAATCCAGTAACTACATGTGTTTGATAATGAGACATAAAGAGAAGTTCATATTCCTGAATTTATGTACATTTTCCTAGTCTCATAAGTTACAACATTCTCCCTTATCGGGAATTCATATTTAGTTTAGTTTTGTCTTCTGTCAGCCAAGAGAGCAGAGAATATATATCTATCTATCTATCTATCTATCTATCTATCTATCTATATATATATATATATATATATATATATATATATATATACATACATTCATACATACAGTATTTTCACCACCATCGAGCTATAATCGATAGGAAGGCCCCTATTGGGGAATCTATGATCAGATGGTAAGTTATATACCGAGCCTACTGTGGCTAAGCGCCTATGAGCGAGCCCAGCATGGCTGAGATACAGAGCCTAGTATGGTCGAGCGCCTATGAGCGAGCCTACTACGGCAGAGCAGTTATATATACCGAGCCTTATAAGGCCGAAAAACTATTTTACTTACTATATTGATGAGTCATTAATAGCAGGTAAGCATATCTCCAGATTATCTTTGACTCTCAGTTAATTTCAGTTATTATATTATCAGTTCAGTTTCAGCTTTCAATTATTTTATTGCCTTACTTACTCGGTATATTATTTTGTACTGACGTCCCTTTTGCTGGAGACGCTACATTTCATGCATGCAGGTCCTAATAGACAGCTGGATAGAACTTCCCAGTAGACAGAGTCAAACATCAGCTTGGTTGGTAAGCTCTACTTCCTCGGAGTTACCAAGTCTATAGCTTGGAGCCTATTTTATAAATACAGGTTTGATGGGTAGGTCGAGGCCCTGTCCCGACCATGATATAGTTCAGTTATCCCTAGAGGCTTGTAGACAAGTCCTGTATAGTTTGTATATTAGTAGATGTTCATGGCGGCCTCGTCAAATAAGAGAGACAATATATGAACTTTTGGGTATGTTTGCCCCTCAGATAAGAGAGACAATATTTTCATATGATTCAGAATATGGCCTCATCAGCCTAAGTTGCGGGTTACCCCTCGAGAGTTTATAGTTACAGAGTGGTACGCTCGGACCGAGTATGGCACCAGGCGCCGGTCACGCCTCGTCAGATTTGGGGCATGACACAATAGTTTAAGTTTGGGGGTTTGATAAGTTGGTATTTTACCAACTTATCTCCTCTTGATACTTAAGCTTTTGTATGATTTTGTTAAGAAACTAAGGCATTTTCTGAGGTTTATTGGCATATTTCAGGTATCAAGTGATTTATAGAAGATACGAAAGAAACCAAGTCAAAAATGTGCTAAATTGAGGAAAAATGAATGCTGCCAGAAATTGCTCTTCGCGATCGCATACTTCTCCATGCGATCGCAGAAGGCCAAGAGATTATGAATCGCGAACGCAGGGAAAATTTTGCGAATGGGAAGAAGAAGTTGGTTGGCGATTCTCAGTTGTTCTATGAGAACGCGTGAGCTGGTTTGCAATCGCATTGCTTTGCAACATTACTTTACGCGATCGCAGGCCTGTCTACACGATTGCGATTTACAAAATCTGGGCAGCTTTGGCATTTCATGTTTTGACCCCAAGCCATTTATTACATGACCTAGAAGATCTTTTGGACATATTTGGCTTATTTTTAGTCTCTTAGACTAGAGAGAACATGTTTTGGAAGCTAGGGTTCTTGCACACACTTGGGTCTTGAAGATTTGAAGCTTTTGGTTGAGAATTTCTTACCCATTTACGTTCATTTCTTCATTTCCTTGCTTTGTATTGTATATCTAAGTGTGTAGTAATTTTTCCAACACTTGAATCTTGTTTATGAAAATATTCATATTTAAAGTGTGGATTAAATATCTTGTTATGATTATGTATTGAACGATTTTTAATTATATTGAAGCGAGTTATTATTTCTTTAATTATTCTTGTTCTTTAATGTTTCCAAAGGGATTAGCTAACTTTAGGACTCTCCCATTAACTTCAAATTAATTTTGGGAAAGATTATTTGGGGTTGGAAAGATTAATTAACAAGAACTTGAGGCTTTAACCCTCATTTTATAGATTCTACCTATAGGATTGAACTACTTGTAGCCATATCCGGGTGTGCTTAATCTCTTGATTGTTTTAGGGATAATTCAATTAGAAAGTCTTGTTAGCCTTCGGAAGAAGCTAACATAGAATTATTACCTGAGGCTAATTAAACTCGCTCATGTTTGTAAAATCGTGAAATACATTGGATCGTTACTCGAGTGTAATTCCCTATGCATCCATTCTTGTAGCCATTGATAATTTTACTTGCTTTCTAGGTTAGTTCACATTTTCGCATTTAGTTATAAACATTTTCACAATCAAATTCTAAGTGTTTTGCATTTCATAATAAGTAGATAATTCTCTTACATTCCTAATCGCCTACATATTGTTCTCTATGGGATTTGACCCCGACTCATAGTTGGGTAAATTATATTGCATGCGACCGTGTCCATTTACTTTTTAGTAGTGGATTTGGACGTCATCAGTAATTATGACTCTGTTGATTCTGTGGTGTTTTGTAGTGACCTAGTCTTGTTTTATCCGTGTAATTCTTACATGTTAGAGTAATTGAGTTGTGATTCATGTTAGAAATCATGTATAGGCTATGTGCTAATTGTGTTGGAACCCACTGAGGTTATTTTTATTGTTGAGTTATTTGGTTAAACTGCAATCATGTACTCAGCCATGTTTATTCATTTTCATATCATATCTCAGTCTCTGTTATCATTTAATGTTACATCATGTTATCATTTTTTGGGCTGAGTGGTATGAAATTTGTGATCCCGTGAGATTAGAGAGATTGATGGTTGAGTTGGGGCCTGAGAGCTGGATTGTGAGTGATATTATGGAACAGGTTGCACGCCACAAATGGCCTTGTTGGCGTATTTATTATTTTGGATTAGGCTGCCCTCCGCAGCAGGCCTTATAGGCTTTTTGGGCATGATCCGCCCCTCCGGAGTTTGACATACTAGTAGTGATCACAGGCATAGTCTTTGGTGAGGGGAATTAATGCAAGAAACCCGTACTATGCTGATTGATTGTGTGTGATGAGTGAGAATTTGAGATAGACAGATTGAGTACTCTGAGAGTGTGAGTACATGGGATTATCACTATGATACATTACATTTGACATGTAGGCATACAGATGTAACATTCCTCATGCTAGCTATACTTGGAATATCTTATTAGTGTTGGGCTTAAATTGTTGAACTTGAAAGCATGCCTAAATTTTTGTAATGTAAACGAGCTGAATATGGAAGTCTCTCTAAGTTATTACTCTCATTCTCTTTGTTATATTTATGTTGTCATTATTTTTTTCTGATTGTATCCTTTTGAGCTCGTCACTGCATTCAGCCCAAGGTTAGTCCTGTTACTTATGAGTATATTGGGTTGGTTGTACTCGTACTACACTCTGCACTTCGTGTGCAGATCTAGGTACATCTGGACACGGTGATTGCTAGATCTGGTTCTAATACCTACTTAGAGACTTCGAGGATGTTGCTATGACGCCTGTAGACCTTGACTCTCCTTCCTTACATTTTATTTAGTAATGTTCTGTTTTTCTCATTTTTCTCAGAAAGTTGTACTAGATTATTAGACTATATTGGTACTTAGTAGATCATGTACTCGGTGACACCAGAATTTTGGGATTTTTTGTAGTTGAGTTATAGTTGTTTTATCAGTTATTTATGAATTTTCAACTGTTGAACTTATTAAACCATATTTTAAATTCAAATAGGTAGACATTATGTGATCGTTGGCTTGCCTAGTAATGTGTTAGGCACCATCACCACATGTTGGGATTTGGGTTGTGACAAGTTAGTATCAGAGTATCACGACAAAAATCGATGGGCCGCAAACGGGTGCCCGAGTCCTACCCGTCGAACACCCTTAAGCATGCGACTAAGATATAGACATGAATAACATCTGCTGAATTAAGAGAATAACATGCGTGAGGAAAACCTGTCCAATAGACATATATACATATACTTGCAAAATACGTAGGGCGAGCCATTAAGGCTGCTATAGACAACTATATGTCCAAAATTGAAAGCCGACAAGGCCACATACGATCCAACTATACATACTGTATACAAACCTCTAATAGAATATAAAATTGTACAAGGACGGGACTGGGCCTCGTCATACCCATTTATGTATACCAACATATCGTACCAAAATCAAAAGCAGCTCCGGATCAAGTGGAGCACGCCAACTTTTGCTTATCAAGGATCCTAAGAAGAGGGATCGTCAACTTGTCTATCTGCACCTGTGGGTATGAAACACAGGCACCGAGAAATAGGGCATCAGTACGAATAATGTGCTGAGTATGTAAGGCATAAAAATCAGTACATAACAGATATAGATGAAACATGGAATAAAGAATTCCTCATGTAAGTCTAAATCACTTTGTAAATCCTGAAACATTTATAATGGCATGCACGTGCGTATAAATGTTGTGTCATGCATAGGTATAGGTGTACATAACATCATCAAGCCTCTGAGGGCATCCCATCATATCATCTTGGCCATTGTTGGCAAAATCATCAATATGTACCAACTGATTAGGTGGCGGTGCGTATATAAAGCTGTAACCTTTTCCCATATTGCATATACATATAGGTACATATATATACGTGTATATAACTCCATTTGTTCATGGGTCAATGTACATGTATAAATGAATGAAATGCATAAGAATATGTAATAAGATCAATATACCTTTCGGATAAACTTTATCCACTACGTATTTTTCTGAGACCCATGAACAGAAGATGTGATAATAAGATAAATGGGAATTCAAGAACATAGGCCCCTCTAATATTTCTATGAATAGATTCATTTATGAAAGTTGTGCATTTGCTCGTTTCGTTTGTATCGTATGGATCATGCCAAAAGAAAGAAGGAATAGCCTTAACATACCAGAACCGATTCTCTTAGAATTTGCTATTCACGCTTTACAGAATCAACAACCAACATTATCTATATTTGGTATGGAATTGTTTTTCTTTCTTACTTACTCACGGTCAGCCCACTCTCTTTACATAAGATATTCAATTGGATTTTAAGGCACACATGAATTCATATTGAAGAACTCACATTTAAGCCTTTAGAAACTCATAGTAAGATGGCATGTAACATCTTACTAATTGTAAAAGGCCTTTAGTGGGTGTGGCCCACTTAATGGATGACTAAGCCACCGTAATTCCTAAAAATATGCCATCTACACAAGACTTANGGAGGGGTTAATCTTTATCCCATAATTTTTTAGTTAATTAGGTAATATCCCGTTATCCAATAATTGACCAATTACCCACATAATTAAGAATTATCTCAAATTACTCAAAATACTACTCACTTTTAACACACTTTATGTACCCTACTTATCGTGGTTATGGGGTACCTTGTATGGAACTAGTCCATAAATACTGGATATTATAGCTCGGATCGTATTCTATCCCATCTTGAAAAACTTCGACGAAACTCACTTTCTTTGATTCGTTTACTCTTTAAACTTCATGGCACTTACTTATCGCTTGATATGAATAGCATAAATGCTTATAACCTCAAAATAATCTCTACGTCGATTAACTGAATACGAAACTTTAACGTATCAAAACGCGAGATGTAACATCCTTCCCCCCTTAGAAACATTCGTCCTCGAATGTTTAAATCCCTGAGATCTATATAAATTCTGGCAGAGTCACCCTTGTAACAGTAACACTATCAACCCTTTATGTAGAAATCTCAATAATTCAATGTCACATAGGACCACAATTATCAATAACGACAATGGGCTCACACGACCAATGCTAATAACTAACACAAGAATCCATACACGTACCTTAAGGTTGTGGTGTCTTAGTCGGATCCTACTCTGGAAGAGGAAATAAGTGAGGATATCTAGACTTCATGTCTTCTTCGGACTCCCAAGTCATTTCTTCCACATTGTTGTTTCTCCAAAGTACTTTCACCGAAGCTACGACTTTAGTCCTCAATCTTCGAACCTGTCTATCTAGTATAGAAATGGGAGTTTCTTCATATGATACTTGTTTTGTGACCTGAACATCCTCAACTGAAACAACTTTGGAAGGATCTCCCATACATTTACAGAGCATAGATACATGAAAGACTGGATGTACAGATTCCAAATTAGAAGGATAGTCTAACTAATATGATACCTGGCCTACCTTGCGTATGATCTTATATGGTCCAATGTACCGAGGGATAAGTTTTCCATTCTTACCGAACCACATAAAGCCTTTCATCGGTGATAACTTTAGGAATACCCAATCGTCAACCTGAAATTCCAAGTCTCGCTTATCCGCATAAGACTTCTGACGACTTTGAGCTTCTAATAGCCTTTCCTGTATAAGCTTAATTTTCTTGATTGTCTGTTGTACCAATTCTGGCCCTACTAACGTAGTTTTCCCAACATCAAACCACCCTATAGGCGACCTACACTTCCATTTGTGAAGAGCTTCATATAGAGCCATCTAAATACTGGAATGATAGCTATTATTATACGTGAACTCAATAAGTGGCAGATGATCATCCCAGCTACCCTTGAAGTCTATCACATAAGCCTGTAACATATCTTCAAGTGTTTGAATATACGCTCAGCCTGTCCATCCATCTGGGGATGAAATGTTGTACTAAGACTTACCTGAGTCCCCAAACCTTTTTGGAAGGACCTCCAGAAATTAGCTGTAAACTGAGCTCCTCTATCCGAGATAATAGATATAGGGACACCACGCATTCGTACTATCTCCTTAATGTAAAGCCTTGCATAATCCTCTACAGAATATGTAGTCCTGACGGGCAGAAAATGGGCTGATTTTGTAAGTCTATCAACAATTACCCATATAGAATCGAACTTACGCTGGGTACGAGGTAAGCCTATGATGAAATCCATATTGATTACTTCCCATTTCCAAGTCGGAATCTCCATAGCCTGCAATAATCCACCGGGTTTTTGATGCTCAATCTTGACCTACTGACAGTTAGGGCACTGAGCAACGAACTCGGCTATATCATTTTTCATTCCGTCCCTCCAATACATTTCCCTAATATCATGATACATCTTTGTTTCTCCTAGATGAATAGAATAACGAGAATAGTGAGTTTCTCCCATGACCTGCCGACGCAGCCCTGCAACATTAGGGACACATAATCGTCCTCGATATCTGAGGAACCCATCTTCTGTAATCTCAAACGGTGTCTTCTCCTTCTGAGGGGTTGTATCCTTATAATGAGCTGGCACAGGATCCTCGTATTGGCGTTCCTTTACTTCAGTTACTAAATAAGATCTTGCCGTGTCCTGAATAGTAATTCCGATATCACCTTAATCCAATAATCGAACTCCAAGACTGGCTAGCTGATGAATCTCATGGGCTATTACCCTCTTCTCTGGCTGTAAATATGAGAGGCTACCCATAGATCTATGGCTAAGGGCGTCGGCTACTACTTTCGCCTTCCCCGGATGGTATAAATCATCGCGACTAACTCTAAATCGTGGGTTTGGTAATTCTTATCGTGCTTTCTTAGGTGTCTAGTAGCATAACCTACAACTTTACTATGCTACATCAGTACACAACCCAATCCAATGCACGAAGCATCACAATAGATAACATAACCATCGGTCCCTTCTGGGAGTATTAGAACCGGTGCTGAAGTTAATCTGCCCTTCAATGCCTGGAAATTTTGTTAGCAAGCATCATTCCATTGAAACCTTTCTCCCTTCTGAGTCAACTTTTTCAATGGTGCCGAAAGAGAAGAAAATCCTCTACAAACCTCTTGTAATAACCTGCCAAACCGAGAAAGTTATGAACCTCTGTCGGTGTCGTGGGTCTAGGCCAAGTCTTTACTGCCTCAATCTTTTGTATATCAACCCGGATACCTTCACTTGAAATGACATGCCCAAGGAAAGCTACAGAACTCAACCAAAATTCATACTTAGAGAATTTTGCATACAACTTTCCTTTTTTGTAGAACCCTAAGCACAGTACGCAAATGATCTGCATGGTCAGTCTCTGAACGAGAATACACCAATATATCATCAATAAATACAATTATGAACAGATCTAGAAAGGGTTTGAACACATAGTTCATCAAACCCATGAATACTGTTGGGGCATTACTTCAACTGAAAGACATAACACGAAACTCAAAGTGCCTGTATCTGGTCATGAATGTTGTCTTC
The DNA here is from genome assembly GCA_005239505.1 of Nicotiana paniculata. Classification (NCBI taxonomy): domain Eukaryota; kingdom Viridiplantae; phylum Streptophyta; class Magnoliopsida; order Solanales; family Solanaceae; genus Nicotiana; species Nicotiana paniculata. The sequence continues at coordinate 6,530 of ML312353.1, read as the reverse complement.
GAAATATCTTTCTTCTTAAACCTTAACTGATGGTACCCGAACCTCAAGTCTATTTTTGAGAAACACTTGGCACCTTGAAACTGATCAAATAAATCATCAATCCTCGGGAGGGGGTACTTATTCTTGATCGTTACCTTATTCAACTGTCTATAATCTATACACATCCACAAGGAAGCATCTTTCTTCCTCACAAATAACATAGGTGTCCCTACATTGATGTACTAGGTCTAATAAAGCCTTTTTCAAGCAAGTCCTTTAGTTTTTCCTTCAACTCTTTCATCTTTACGAGGCCCGTTCTATAAGGAGGAATAGATATTGGTTGAATATATGGTAGTAGGTCAATAGTAAACTCAATTTCTCGCTCTGTCGGAAGACTTGGAAGTTCATCGGGAAAAACAAAGGGAAACTCACTAACTACAGGGATGAACTAAATGGTTGGTGACTCTACTTTCACATCCTGAACCTGAATTAAGTGATAAATATTTCCCTTTCTGATCATCTTCCTTGCCCCGATATAGTAAAACAATCTTCCTTTCGACGACTCCGTATTACCTTTCCACTCCAAAACAGGCTCCCCTGGAAATTGAAATCGGACCATCTTCGATCTATAATCAACGTTGGCATGATAAGAAGCCAACCAATCCATACCCATTATAACATCAAATTCTACCATATCTAACACTATTAGGTCCGCTACTGTAGATTAACTATGAACTACTATTATACAATCTCTGTGTACTCGCCTAGCTATCACTGGGTCCCCAACAGGTGTGGACACCTCAAAAGGTTTAACCTACTCAGGTTTTATTCCATACTTACTAGAAACTAACAGAGTAACATTCGATAATGTGGAATCTGGGTCAGTTAGTGCGTATACATCATATGAGGAGAACAATATACCTGTAACAACATCAGGTGATGACTCCTGATCCTGTCGTCCTGCTAACGTATAAATGCAATTCTGAGGACCGCTCGAGCTAGATGCTCTGCCTCTGCCTCTACCACGACCCATTGGTGCTTGTGAACCTTGCCCAAGGGGCGTACTGATGATGACAAACCATCTACAAATCACGTTGGGTGAGGTATGCTTGCATCACCTCTCCTCGAACAATCCGTCACAACATGGCACGGATAACCACAAGATATTGTGTCCACAACCAAGCCCGTACAGTTACTTCACATCGACTTATTTGGACCTACTAGAACTTCCAGCATTAGAGGTAAACGATATGCATTTGTTAATGTTGATGACTACTCACATTTTACATGGGTAATATTTTTGTCTCACAAAGATGAAGCTTTGAAATTTTTTGAGATTGCAAAAGAATCAAGAGAGAAAAAGGGTATATTCTTTCAACCATACAAAGAGATCATGGAGGTGAATTTCAGAGCAGATCATTTTAAGAATTCTGTAATGATCAAGGATATACTCACAACTTCTCAGCTCCTACGTCACCTCAGCATAATGGAGTGGTTGAACACAAAAATAGAACCTTACAAGATATGGTTAGAACAATGATATTATACCAATCTTGCCAAATCACTTTTGGGCGGAAGCAGTTAGCACAACGTGCCATATTCTCAAAAGAGGTCTCATATGGCCCATTTTAAAGAAGACCTCATACGAACTATGGAAAGGTAAAAGGCCTAATATATGCTACATTCATCCCTTCGGAAGAAAATGTTTCATTCACAACAATGGTAAGAAAAATCTTGGTAAGTTCGATCCGAGGAGAGATGAAGGTATATTTATTAGTTATTCAAATAACAGTGGGTCATTCAGAGTTTATAATAAATATACATTATGTGTAAAGTAATCAGTTCATGATATCTTTGATGATAATAACACTATGGCCGAGAAAGGAATCATTGCAGGTGATGAAGATATCAATCAAGACGTGTCGTAGACTAATGAATCTCACAAATCTAAGAAGTCCAATGACAACAGCAATGAAGTTAATAAGTTAACTAATGAATCTATCAGCACTCACGGTGAACCTCAGAAAAAGCCGACTACTCAGATCGCTGAAATGAGACCAATGAATGGAGGAGTGAACCTAAATATCCACAGAAGTTCATCATAGAAAATCCAAACGATGGAATGAAAACCAGGGGAGATCTCAATAACAAGGCCAACATCGCACTTATTTCTCAAATCGAACCAAAGAAGGTTGATAAAGCCTTAAAAGACTCCAGCTGGATACAAGCCATGCAAGAGAAACTTGATCAATTTGACAAAAATCAAGCATGGAAACTAGTGGCTAAGCCAGAAAATGCTGCAATTGTTGGAACCAAATGGGTATTCAGAAACAAGTTGAATAAGGATGGAAAGGTAATTAGGAACAACACCAGATTAGTGCCTAAAGGCTACTCACAGCAGGAAGGATTCGACTATGATGAAACATTCGCTCTGATAGCTCGGGTACAATCAATTCATATATTACTTGAAAATGCATATTTTAAAGGTTTCAAACTTTTTCAAATAGATGTTAAGGGCGCTTTCTTAAATGGTTTTACTGATGAGGAGGTATATGTAAAACAACCTCCCGGATTTGAGAACTCACAATTTCCTTACCATGTGTATAAGTTAACTAAAGCTCTCTATGGACTCAAGCAAGCCCCTCGAGATTGGTATGAGAGGCTAAGTTCATTTCTAACTGATCATGGATCACAAGAGGTAAAGTAGATACTACATTATTTATCAAAAGATCATCCGAAGGTAATCTCATTATTCAGATTTACGTCGATGATATTATTTTGATAGTTCTAACTCTCTTTTGTACAAGGATTTCTCAAATCTCCTACACAGTGAGTTTTAACTGAGTATGATGGGAGAACTCACATTCTTCCATGGACGTCAAATTCATCAATAAGAAAAAGACACATTTATTTTTCAGACCAAGTATACTAAGGAGTTGATTCAAAAGTTCGGCATGAGCAATGCTAAAGCAATTGGAACGCCTATGAGTCCATTAACCAATATTGATAAAGATGAGAAAGGAAAATTAGTGGATGAAACCAAGTATCGTGGAATGATTGGATTTCTTCTATATTTAACTACTAGTCTACCATATATAATTTTCAGTGTGCATAAATGTGCCAAGTTTTAGTCAGCTCCTAAGGAGTCACACGTAACTGTAGTAAAAAGAATAATTTGCTATCTTATCGGAACTATCTCTCATGGAATATAGTATCTATGTTCTATCAATTTTAAACTTGAAGGATTTTCAAATGTTGAACTTGCAGGTGACAAAGAAGACAAGAAGAGCACTAGTGGAACATGTCAATTGGTAGGAAAAGCATTAATTTCCTGGAACAACAAGAAACAAGGATCAATGGCTTTGTCCATAACCGAAGCAGAATACATTTCAATTGGACAATGTTGTGCTTAATTACTTTGGATGTTTCATCAATTGGGCGACTATGAATTATTTTTTAAACCTATTCAAATATTTTGTGACAGTTCTAGTGTTATATATCTCTCAAAAAATCATGTGGATCATTCTAGAGCTAAGAATATAGATATCAAGTATCATTTTGTTAGAGATCATGATCTTAAAGGAGATATATAATTGATGTTTGTTAGAATTATTGATCAACTAGCAGACATTTTCACAGAACCCCTTCTTAAAGATAGATTTTGTGTCTTACGAGAATCACTTGGAATTATTTCACTTAGCACCAAAATTAGAACCTATGTGTTACTAATTGCTTTTTAAGGTTTTCCCTTAAGAAAAGTCACTGTGGATTTTTAATTATTTTTCTTATGTGTGTAAGAGTTATTAATTATGCGCATCCATTTTCCCTCCTTATCACATCAATCACGACTCTCCATACAGAAATATCAATCACCATGTCTTTTCTGGCGCCTTTTCTTTTTCTGCACTCAACCGTCAAATTCACCCTTTTTAGTTCCCACCATCACTCTCGTGCTACCACATTGGTAATATCACTCGGAAACCCTTCTTTCAAACTCATCAATGGAGAAAAACTTCAAAACCCTTCTGCCTTCACTCGAAAGAGTACTCATCTCAAAGTGAAAACCTCATCACAGCCTCCAGAACCAGTCGATTTAGGGTCAGACCACTCTGAAGACTTTGCCTCTTCTCAAGTAGAGCTCTCTGACGATACACATATCTTGAACAAAAAATCCTTAGGCAAACGCCCCACGGAAGACAATCTTGAGTCCCTCACTCCAAAGAAGCCCAAAACATACCTCACGGGCTCTTTAGATTCTGACATCAACTTCTGGGATACCCCAAACAGATACACCTTCATCTCATTCAAGGAAAATCCAATAGCCCTTGGAAGGGTTATTGATTTGAACGACATGGAAGCTCTTAACTGCAAGGTAAAGGAACTCTTCGATTTTCAAGGTTGGACAAATTTCTCTCTCTGCCTCCTCCAAAGGTTTATGAAGCCCTCGGTAGGATGTTTTATGCAAGTCTTCGTTCTCCGAAACCTAAGAAGTTAGAGTCTTTAGTTCTTGATAAGCGTATTTTTCTAGATTGTGCCCTGTTTGATTCAATCTTTCAGTGCAAGTGTTGTGGATTTTCTATGTTGTTAAAATATACCTGTCCTGAACACTTCGTAATTTTCTTTGACCAAGCAAAACATTCAATAGCTGAGTCACCCACCGATTCTCTTCCTAGTCAGTTAGTTCCCAGTGAGGTTAGTTTTGAAACCGGAGTTCTCGCACACATTGTGGCTACAACACTTCTTCCCCTCACAGGTTCATTCTCCACCTTCTCCCAATGGGATACTTTTCTTGTTTATTGCCTTGTGACCAAGCATAATGTTAAGTTGTCCTCCTGGGTTATCAACTTCATGATTGAGAGTGTCGATGATCCCACAAGTCTTCCCTATGGTATGGTTACCACCCATCTTCTTCAAGCACACAACATCTCCCTTTCAAACTATCACTTTGTTTCAGTCACCAGATCCTTCACAACTCCAGAGCCTTTGCCAGCATGTGGTATATTGCTGTGAAGGGTACTTGGGTAAAGAAGCAAGAAGAAGAAGCTAAGGTTGTTTAGACTGAGTCCAAAGCCAAAGTGTTTGTTTCACATCCTAGTATTTGTGACCCTGATCTTGTAGAAAAGTTAACTGCTATTGACAACAAGCTGAATATCTTCAAGGATCTACTAGTCTCTACTCAATCAACCATTGGATATATTTATGACATCTCAAAGGAGACAAGTTCTGATATGTCCAAGATAAGAGTCAAGATTCTCAAGATAGTATAAAGTGTAGTCAAATCCTTCAAGGAAGTGCATGACAGGATTGATGGGATATCAGCCAAAATACTCTCACTTATTTTTTGCGTCGCTAAGTTTGTGGATGGATGGATGTTTAAAATAAATTTTTGTTTTTCTTGGATGCTTTCTAGTCTTGGGTTGTTTTGGATTGGATTTCTAGTCATGGGTTGAATTTCTGCCCAGTTGAGAGGAGTTGACCATCACACGATCACGATGAAGATATCCATTTGAGGGGGAGTCGACTACAGCAAAAGAAGAATCAACTAACTTGGACAAGGAAGTAGCCTGCTTTTATCTGTTATTTTGTCATCATCAAAAGGGGGGAGATTGTTAGAACCAAGTTTCAATAATGAAAAGTAACATATTTATTTGTAGTTCCATTCCATGAGCAAAGGAGAACGAGACCAAAACTATCAAGAAGACGAGAAAGGAAGGAGTAAAAGAAAAGAAGGAAAAGATCCGACGACTCAGGCGAAGGAAAAAAAGAAAGGAAGGTCCAAAATTAGAGGACTCCAAGACTGCTGAGAACCCACCTATCATAGTCACTAAATCATTAAAGATACACATCCCTCAAAGGACTTACCAAAGGTTGTTTTCTGAAATGGGATTCGCTCGTAGAAGGAAAGCCCGCCGATCAAGATTCAAATGAAGGAGGATCCACACTTATTCTTGGAATGAATCAACTTCGATTTACTCCAAGATCCACCGCAATTAAATCTCTCAAGATCTTGGGACTGCAAATCTCTCAAGATCTACTGCATTAAATCAAAGTAGATCTCTCAAGGTGTATATATTACAAAACAACAAAGAGCAGTCATATACTTTGATCAAACCAACTTCGTGCTCTTTGTTCTACTCTAAGCAAGCATTGTAGTCTGAGTGTAGTTTACCATGAAAATAGTAGAGAGAAGAAAGAGAGAACAATACTGGTGAGTCATTGTATCAAAGTTACAACGAGTGCGCTTAGAACCAAAAGGCATTTGGGGTGTTTGCGATAACATCAACATACTTGTACGAAGTTTTCAAGGTGATATGAAGAGAGAAAAACCCTGCAACCCAGTATAAAAATACTTGGTGTCATTTAATTTCTGCACTTTACATTCTGTCTTTAACCTTTACCTTGCTTCTACTTTCAATCAACTAACTGGCAAACTAGTCAACTACTTAGCTATGAAAAAAGTCAAAAATTCACCACCTCTTGTACTTTCAATATGAGCCTCATTCATTTCAAAATCTCAATATATATATATATATATATATATATATATATAT